>JAYESA010000010.1:34977171-35209671 GCA_036927795.1 Iris macrosiphon
TTAAGGCCCCTAGTAAGACAATCTGCAACTTATTCTTCTGAGCGAACATGATCGAGCTTTAATATCCCTTTTTCTATCTTCTCTTTGATGAAGAACCATCGATCTCGATGTGCTTAGTTCTGTCATGTTGGACTGAATTATTAGCTATACTTATTGCAGCTTGATTGTCACTCAGAAGACGCAACGGTGTTCCCTGGTCCAACTTTAACTCCGTCATCAGTGCTCTTACCCACATCAACTTTGACATTCCCAGAGCCATAGCTCTATACTCTGCTTCAACAGTCGATAGTGCTACCACAGACTGTTTCTTGCTTCTCCATGAGATTAGGTTACCCCCCACAAAGACACAGTACCCTGAGGTAGACCTTCTGTCGTCCATGCAGTTTGTCCAATCTGCATTGCAGTACCTCACAACACCCAGGTGTCCCATTTTTCTTGAACCATAGCCCTCTTCCAGGAGTCCCCTTCAGATATCTCAGGATACGGAAAACTGCATCCATGTGACCCTTCCTTGGATCATGCATGTAGCAGCTCACTACACTCACAGCAAATGAGATATCAGGGCGAGCGTGGCCTAGATAAATTAATCTGCCTACAAGTCTCGGATATCTCTCACGATCAACAGGCTCTCCTGCCTCTGCACCCAACTTATCCTTCTGATCGATTGGAGTGACTGTCGATCGACATCCCAGCATACCAGTCTCTGTGAGCAGGTCTAGTACATACTTCCTCTGAGAGAGGACGATCTCATCTCTTCCTTGAGCCACCTCGATTCCAAGAAGATACCTCATCATTCCCAAGTCCTTCACTTCAAACTCCTTGGCGAGTTTTGACTTCAGCTGGGTGATCTCCTCCTCATTATCACATGTGATAACTATATCATCTACATACACTGCAAGTATGGTGATGTAGCCTCTTGCATGTTGGAAGAAAATCGTATGATCTACATTGGTCTGACGATACCCCATGCCTGCGACAGCTTTCCTGAATCTATCAAACCATGCTCGGAGAGATTGCTTGAGTCCATACAGTGATTTCTTTAGCTTGCACACCTTTCCCGTCGACTGCTTCGTGCAAAACCCTTGAGGGGTCTCTATGTATACTTCCTCTTGTAGGTCCCCATGAAGAAAAGCGTTCTTCACATCCAATTGATACATCGTCACCAATGGTTTGCTGCAAGGGAGACCAGGGTTCTCACAGTGCTCATCTTTGCCACTGGAACAAATGTCTCATCATAGTCGATGCCATAGGATTGAGTAAATCCCTTTGCAACCAACCTTGCCTTGTACCGCTCCACCTTTCCTTCTGGCGTCTCCTTTACTATGAAGACCCATTTGCATCCAACTGCTCTCTTTTCTTTAGGCAATGGAACAAGCTCTCATTTTCCATTTCTTTCGAGTGTCCCAAGTTCCTCCAACATTGCAGCTCTTCACCTTGGATCTTCCTTCGCTTCCTGCCAACACTTAGGCAAAGATGTGGTGTCTAACGATGCAATGAATGCTCGATTGGTAGGGGATATATTAGAGTAGGATAAAAAATTGGCAATGTTAATGTCATAACCATAACGATTATGGACTTTTTTCGCATTACTGCGAGAAGATCTCCCTAAAGGAATATGAGGAAGTGGTGAAGAGATCATACCATCCGAATAAGAGGAATCCGCATCCGAATCAGAGAAATCCGATGCGGGAGGTGCATCTTCAAGAGTTGGGGTAGGGTTAGGCGAGGGATATGGCACAGTAGGGACAATAGGCACAGCAATAGGCATAGTAGTGGACTGTTGCTTTCTTCTTCTGTATACTTGGAGCTCTGTACATTGTTCTGTAGTCTGTTTCTCCCCCTGCATTGGAGCATCACTTTCTTTCTACTGATTGTCACCACTTTCTTCTTCCTGATATGTGCATCATCATCACTTTCCTCACACTCGCTATCTCCCCCTTGTTCCCTTGGACCAGCTTCCATCATTGGACATGGAACTGACCCAACAATCACGCTTGGGCCCATCTCCCCCTCACTCCTAACCCCTCATGTGTTAGGTGTGTCACCAAATACAGAGCCTTCACCTGAACCATTATGGTAGTATGGTTTCATCTCTCTGAATGTAATGCCCATGCTTGAGCCTTCGCTCCACAGAACTCCAACAAAAGTATCCCTTCTGAGTCCCTGAGTAGCCAACAAAGATGCACTTCACTGCCCGATGGTCCAACTTTTCCACCGCAGGTCTGTTATCTTTCACAAAACATACACATCCAAATACCTTTGGGGGAACAATGTACTTATTCTCTCCTGTAAGCATCTCAAACTGTGTCTTCCATCCTAACACCTGAGAGGGCATCATGTTGATGAGATATGCAGCCGTCAACATGGCATGCCCCCACAAGTGTTTAGGAACATTCATGGCAAACATCATTGACCGTGCTACTTCCAACATGTGCCTGTTCTTCCGCTATTCCACGCCATTCTGTGCTGGTGTATTGGCACACGAAGTCTGATGTTGTATCCCATGGGCTGATAAGTACTCTTCAATAGTCTTGTTGGTGTATTCTGTCCCATTGTCAGATCTCAAAATCTTTACTTTAGCAATGTACTGTAGTGTAACCCTGCGATAAAAATCTTGAAAGCATGCAAAGACATCACTCTTACTCTCAGGTAACACGAGTGTAGTAGTCAATAAATGTGACAAACTATTTAAAACCATTAACTCCAGTTGTAGGACAAGGTCTCCACACATCAGAGTGTATCATATAAAAAGCAGCTAAACTTATATTTTCAGAACTCACATAAGAGCTTCTGGTATGTTTTCTAAGCTCACAAGTATCACAAACCAACTTTTGTTTATCTGTATTTTGATACATAGATGGATACATCCGACTCAGTAGACTGAATGAAGAGTGTCCCATGCGCTGATATTGAAGTAATAATTCTTCTTCCACTGTTTTTCGCGGCTCCTCCGGTTGTGCTTCTTCCACCAGTGACGCTAGTGCTGCGTCTAGCCTATCCCTGTCCAAGTACCATAGCCCCTTATGCCAAGTGCCAGTCCCCAACCGTCTCCCCGTTTCCTTTTCCTGAAAAATCATCTCAGGAATGCCAAAGAAAACAACACAATTAAGTTGAAGAACAATGACACTAATGGACAATAGATTAACGGAAAAAGATGGAGCATGCAAGACATCAGTAAGGGTTAGGAAGGGGTGCATTCAACTGCGTCTTTACCCATAATGGGTCTAGCCGTACCATAAACAGTCTGAATGCTTTCAGACGTCGTCAGGTAAGTGTAATCTTGGAACTCATCATAGGCACCCGTGAGATGGCGGGATGCCCCAGAGTCAATTATCCAACTTGGTCTGTGGATAGATGCCATGGCATGAGCATGTATACATGTGCTTGTATGAGCATAGTGGATGATGTTACCCCCGGAGGTGGTTGGAGTTGATGCCCCAGAGGTGTTGGCTCGACTGTCGCTGGTTCCAAGCTTCATGCTTCTCCATGTCTCTAGCATTTCCCTCTCACTAGAGGTCATATCGGGTGACTGACTCTCACTTTCCTCTTTTGCCATGTTTGGCTTGTGTTTTCCGGAATGATTACTTCTGCCACCCCTACGCCCTCTGCGGCTGCGTCCGCGGCTGTTGGACTGACCTCTCAAAGGTTTCGTACAGAATCTGATGAAGTGTCCAGAATCTCCACAGTTGTAGCACCCTCCCTCTCCGGAAGGGTTTGGGTTAAAAGCTGCTAAGCTGATTTTTCCTCCAGAGAGCTAGTGGTGCTAGGCATCAGCTTCAGTCGTGCCTCTTCTTGTGCCATAGCAGCTATGGCCTCCTCCAGTGATGACAGCCTGGGTTGAGCAAGTATGATATTTTCTCTCTGCTCGAATGCTGGGTTGAGCCCCTTTAGGAACTTCATCATCCTCTGTCGCGAAACATACTCCATGAACTTCTTATAATGTTTCGCAAATGCCGGTTCCACTTGCTCATCTTCCATGCCAATGGGGTCATAGTGGTCGAGATCTGACCAATACTTTTTCAGCAGAGCCGCAAACTCAGAGATTGTGTAATCTTCTTGGACCACCTTATCAAGTTCATCTTGTAGTTGGAAAACCCTCATAGGGTTGCCCGATCCTGAGTACATATCTATCAGCGTCATCCAAATGTCACCAGCACCCTCAATTGCTTCCACGTTGCCCGACACTTGGTAGGTCAATGAGGCTGTCAACCATCCAGCAACAACATTACTGACGATCTCCCACACAGCAAATTCTTGTGAGTAGTGATCTTCAAGTGCCTTGGTTTGGCCATTCACATAGCTCACAAAGCCTCCTGCCTTCAAAGTCCGCATCGCCTAACACAACCACTTCAAGTAGTTGGAAGTACCCTCCAACTTTATCTCCAGTTTCTCCAACTTTTTTATTTTGTATGATGAAGGATCCACATCTGGTGTGCACCACGAGAGCTAGTCTCAGTCAGCCTCTTGGAGAAGAGATCGTCCACCAAAGCCTTCATCTCTTGGACCGTCAGCTTGCCGTAGATCGTCTCCATTGTCCTCTTCCATCAACAAGATCAGCAAGACGGTGGCAGATCTAGATTGTCTCCACCTTTGATCACCATCATCTCCACGTCTATTGTTCCTCCTTCAGCGGCAACGGTGTCCTTGAGAGTCGCTGCTTACGTCCCGTACACAGCTTCGACCCGAGGTTGCATGGCCTGACGAGAAGGAGGAACCGAAAGTTGTAGTCGAGATCAGGAGTTCACACAAAAGTTTCCTCACTGATATATTTTGATCCAACAAACAACTATATAATTAATATCCCGATTACAACTTACTGCTACAAAATAATAATCAGAAAATTAAATTTCTCGGTCTTCCGTACAATCACAGTTGCATATGGACAGAACCGAGTTACAACTTGCAAGAGAAAAGACGAAGAAGAAGATCGTCGGGGTCGGGGGTTGCCGGGATTGCAGCGGCCACAACAGCAGTCGCGACAACAGCAGCAACATCAGCCGCCGTGACAACAGCAGCCACGGCAGCGGGGCAGGCCGGCGACGCTGTAGCGCGCAACCAGACGGTCGCCGGGGCCGGAGGGTTTGCTGGCGGCGGGGCAGGCCGGCGGCACTGCGGCGCGTGGCCATGTGGTCGTCGGGGCCGGCAGGGAAAGAAGAGAGGGGGGGCTGTGAGAGGGTTAGGGTTAGGATTTGGAGAAGGGTGGGAGAATTTGGCTCTGATACCAAATAGAAACTTTGTTTAATACTTGGCTTAATTTTATTGATGTGTGCGACTACATATATATATGAGAGGCTAACCCCTCTCTCTTCTATTCTACTAGATGTGGGACTAAATACCCACTAATACTCTCAACAAAATGCATTAACAAGTTTGAACCTAATGATAAAGAGATGGTCGGTATTAGCAAAAGAGGCCTTCTCAACCTAAAAATCATCTCTTTTGGAGACAAATGGTGATGAGAAATGCAAATTTCTTTCTATTTGGATCAAGTAACATGCTACTTGGTAGGATTACATCATATCTAAAGATGATGCAAGTTTGTGTTGTTATCTTTTCAATTCCGAACATCGTTTTCAAGGAGGTGGTAATTCATTTGTTCATTAGACAATCTAGAAAAAAGGGTCATATATATAAAATGATCATCTTAAAGATAATAACTATATACACAACAAATGTTTAAAGTTTTGTGTGTTTAATGAATCAAAAGCAATACATTAATTGTGTGTTTATGAAACTAATCAAATCAAGCTCAAGTCGATTATTGCATTAACTTATTTGCAACTATGTGCATCAAATGGCTCCAACGACAAGGATTGATGATTTGTGGAATGATGAACCAGAGGAACTAGATAATCGAGGAAGCTTCTAGAGTTTCATGCCAAGGAGAATGAAGAGATTAAGAATATTGACCTAAAACATGCTCCCGAAAACCTAAAATTTATATTCCCAAAAATCTATTGTCATAGAAATAAACAATGAGAACTTTCTATGAACATAACAAAATAATATTTTAAAAGAACTGGTAGAAAATGGATGCAAGGCATGTCTCAACGTGATTCTGTCATCTGATTAGGAGTCATCAGAATCAGATGATATTGGGGTAGATGTGATGACATTAGTAATAAGTTGAATCTAAGGATTAGGCCTCCTGAGAAGAAAATGTTGTAAAATCTGAAATGTAAACTTGGAGTCATTTTCCAATTTGCATATAGGAAAAGAAATATGTGAGACAGCAATACAGAAAGGGGAAATAGTTAACCTAGTATATTAAAATGCTCAGATATAGCAGATGCAGTTAAAAGCAGAAAAAAACAGCTTTGTCAAAACAAACAGACACACAGGGTGGCAGGGTGGGTGTGGGGTGGGTGGGTGGGTGGGTGTGGGTGTGGGTGTGTGTGGGGGGGGGGGGGGGAGACACACCTATAATGTACAGCATGATTTTCCATTTGCATCCTGCTTTATTCAAGTGAGGGACCCGAGCTGATGGATCACCATATGTGATCTGTGGATAATAAGGTATTACCAAGTGACCTTGATTGATTCATGGGAATGTATAAAACAACAGATAGTATGATGTCTTATATACTAGAGACATACCAACATGTAGATCCCTCCAGTTTTGAGAATCCTACATTTACACTTGATGTTACAAATAATAAAAGTGCAATGGAAAGACATAAAGACTACTACTATAAGACTTTAAAAGGTAATAACACCAAAACCTGCTCACTTCTTCTAGCATTTGGAAGACACTAAGAGGAGCATCTGCGCCACACTAAATTTGAAAGATAAAAATGAAAGTTAGCAAAAGCCAGATAGAGAGTATGAATGTATATGAAATTAGTTATGCTTATCAGTTGAGATAAGCATCCCTTATTCATGTACATCGGTTAGATAAGGTTGTTTATATCTTATTCATGTAAATTAGTTTAGATACGGTTGTTATTTATCCATTATTCATGTAAATTAGTTAATATAAGGTTCTAGTTGTTTTTATATATTTGAATAAAGTACGTAGTCTCCGTATGCGAGAAACAAAACAAAAATCCAATCTCACTTTTCATATGGTCTCAGAGCCGTGAACGTTCGGTTCTCTCCCGAGAGCCATCCGACGACAGCGCCGATGACGACCACTCAATAAAATTCGACGTCAACACCGATCGATCCAGTTCCGTCGCCTCTCGATCCTGCCACCTCCAGACTGTGAACCATGATAGATGTGAGCATGACCAACGCAAGTTCTTCGAAGGTTAATTCCACTCCTTATGTCATCCACTACTCTGATAACCCCTCCCCCATACTAGTTTCCTCGCTGCTGACAGGTGACAATTATGGTTTATGGAGCCATGCTATCTCAATGGCACTTCGTGCAAAAAATATATTGGGTTTCGTTGATGGTTCACTCACGAAACCAACAAAACTTGAAGAAATCGCCTATTGGGAGCGTTACAACGACTTGGTTGTCAGTTGGATTCTCAAAACTATATCACCTGAGATTTGCCCCAATGTTTTGTACACTGAAACTGCAGTGTTGATCTGTACGAATCTCAATGATCGTTTCTCGCACTCTAATGTACCAAAAGTCTATCAACTAAAGCAGTCCTTTTCTATACTCAAGTGGGATGTTCTTAGTGTCTTATTATATTTCACGCAACTCAAGTCACTATGGGACGAACTCACCTCCATTGTCTCTCTCACTCCCTGCATTTGTGGTAATGCTAAGGCTGTCATCGATCAGCAGAACCAGGATCGTGCCATAGAATTTCTCCAGGGTCTTCATGATCGATTTTCTACCATTTGGAGCACAATTCTTCTGGTGGAGCCATTTCCTTCAGTCCAACGCACTATAACCTAGTATGTCAAGAGGAAAAGCAATAGGAGATGTTAATCTCTCCACGACCTCGATTGACGATTCTGCAGCTCTCCAGGCATCTAGACCATCCTCGAAGTCTTTCGAAAAACGTCAACGACCTTTTTGTGAGCAATGCAACAAGCACGACCATACCCTCATCACATGCTTCCAGATTCATGGATATCCAGACAAGCAAACTAAGATCACATCTACACAAAAATCTGCTTTCGCTACTCCCATCATATCCTCAACCCAATATTCCAAACTACTTGCGTTCTAGCTAAGGAGGAAGCCGCTGGACCATCCGCTCAGGACCGACTAATGAGGATAACGATTGGTCGGGGTAGCGCTCGCAACGACCTTTTTTTATTAAAATCAAAATTTAGAGTCTCATTCTGTTTTTTCAATTATTTGTTATAATAAGTTTGAGTTATGGCATTCACGTCTTGGTCATCCATGTAGGACTCGTTTTGATTTCATCATTAAGAATTTTCAAGGTATTGTTGCGAATAAAGATTATGTTTGTGATGTGTCTACGTACAAAACAGTCTCGTCTTCCCTTTTCTTGTAGTACATTTTGTAATTCTCATTGTTTTGAATTATTTCATGTTGACATTTGGGTTCCTTTTTCTATACCACCTATAACTAGTTCTCGTTTTTTCTTAACCTAGTTGATGATTATTCTAGATGCACATGAATTTTTTTAATGAAACAAAAGTCTAAAACTTTTAACATATTAATCCATTTTTTTAAACTAATCAATCATCAATTCAACCCAATAATCACTCGTGTCAATTCTGGAGGTGGACACATCTTCCTTCCTCAACTACAAATCATTCAATCAGACAATGGTTCTAAATTTCTTTGAAATAAAATTCAATCTTGGCTCCGCAATAATGACATCATCCACCAACGTAGTTGCGTTGCAACACCTTAATAAAATTGAGTTGTGGAGCATAAACATCGTCACCTTCTTGATGTCGCCCGAGCTGTACGATTTCAATCAAACTTACCTTTATCATTTTGGAGAAAAATGCATTCTCACTGCTACATTCATCATCAATAAACTTTCCACTCCAATTCTTAAAAATAAATCTTCTCATCAAGTTTTACTTGGTACTATTCCATCATACTCATCTTTCTGTATTTTCGGATGCTTATGTTTTGCTAAAAACACGATAATCCAATAAAAATTTGATGATCGTGCTAGACCCAGTATCTTTGTTGGTTATCCATATGCTCAAAGGGATACTGTATCTACGATTTCACTTCACGTTAAATTTACACATCTCGAGATGTTATTTTTCATGAATCCACATTTCCATACCATGATATCACATATATCTCTCCACCTCTAGATAATACACTCACTATTAACCTAATTACTGATAATGTCATGTTTGATTATCACAACGAGCATCCACTTACCCTACCATCACACTCATTTGATACTACAATTGATCTTCACGCTTATAATTCTGTTAATTCTAAGCATGTCCCTACAAATGCTCCTCCGACTGATACGACAGTTGAGTCTACACCTCCTCTTTCTGTAGACACTTCCGCCATTGCTCCCTCTCCTACGACATAGGCTCCAGTCGTCAATCCACGACCTCAACGGGACCGTCATCCTCCAAGTCATTTAGAGGATTACATATGCAATCATACATCTTCAACGAAATATTTCAGTGCAGGTCATTTTTCTTTGTCTCATCTAAATCACTCTCACCATACCTTTCTAACAATGAACATCCAGGAGCAACGTTCCTTCTCTCAAGCTATGCTATCTGTTGAATGGCGTGGTGCTATGTCCAAAAAAAATTAGGCTCTTGAATCCAATAACACTTGGTCATTATGTCCCCTTCACAATGGCAAATCACCTACTGGATGTAAATGGATTTATAAAACCAAATATAAATATGACGTTCTATCGAATGGTACAAAGCTCGTCTATTAGCCAAGGGTTATACTCAAGTTGAAGGAATCGATTATCATGGTACCTTTGCATCCGTGGCCAAACTAGACAATGTTCATCTTCTCTCCATTGTTGTCCATCAAAGATTGGCCTCTTCACCAACTTGACGTTAATAATGCCTTTTTCCAAGGCGATCTAGATGAAGAAGTTTATATGAAACTTCCACCCGGATTCTACCGTAAGGGGGAGTCTCGAGTATGCAAATTAAATAAATCACTCTATGGTCTTAAGCAGACATCTCGTCAGTGGTTTTCCAAATTTTCTAACACCCTTCTTCAACGAGATTTTCATCGGTCTATTTTGGACTATAGTCTCTTTACTTACATACATGAACACATTATCATTAATCTGGTCTATGTTGATGACATTATCATCATTATCATCATTGGCAATAACAATGATGCCATTTCTGATCTCAAATACTTTCTTCCTAAGTCATTCTCCTTAAAGGACCTTGGTAAGCTTCAATATTTTTTAGGCATTGAAGTCTCTCGTTCTAAACAAGGAATATTCTTATGTCAACGAAAATATACCCTAGAGATATTATCTGATTCTGGAATGACTGGTTCTAAACCATCTGACTTTTCGATGGATCAACGACTTTGTTTGCGTCTAACGGACGACAATCCTCTTCCTAATCCGAAATCTTATCATAGGCTCATTGGTTGTCTTCTCTATCTCACTGTGACACGACCAGACATTCAATATGCTGTTAACATGCTTAATCAATTTATGCAATCTCCGCATTCCTCTCATCTTGATGCTACAAATAGGGTCCTTCGTTACCTTAAAGGTTATGTTGGTACAGGATTGTTTCTGTCTGCATCAAGTTCGCTCAACATAGTTGGATACGCCGACTCTCATTGGGCGGGTTGCCTAACTACTCGTCGTTTTACTACTGGTTATTTCACAATATTAGGATCCAGTCCAATATCTTGAAAAACCAAGACACAATTCACAGTTTCTCGTTCCTCCGCAAAAGCTGAATATAGATCCCTTGCTGCACTTACTTCTGAATTATAATGGCTTAAATATCTTCTGTCCGATCTTGGTATTGCATATTTGCAACCAATTTCAGTTCTTTGTTGACAACCAAGCTGCCATCCACATCGCCGAAAATCCAGTTGTTCCCGAACGCACAAAGCACATTGAAATCGATTGTCATTTTGTTCGTGAGAAGATTTAAACTGGCGTCATTACTCCCTCCTACCTACGATCGCGTGACCAACTGGCGGACCTTTTTGCCAAACCACTTGGAGGTGACGACTACTGCCGCCTACTTCGCAAGTTAGGTGTCCTTGACATATCAACTTCATCTCCAACTTGAGGGGAGTATGAACATATATGAAATTAGTTATGCATATCAGTTTAGATAAGCATATCTTATTCATGTAAATTGGTTTAGATAAGGTTGTTTATCTCTTATTCATGTAAATCAATTTAGATAAGGTTGTTATTTATCCATTATTCATGTAAATTAGTTAAGAAAAGGTTGTGGTTGTTTTTGTATATTTGAATAAACTACGCAGTCTCCGTACGTGATAAACAAAACAAAAATCCAATCTCACTTTTCATAGAGAGTGAAATGATTCAGATCTTAATAGCAAAACACTTACCATCAAAGAATCAAGAGTCCCTAAAATATGGCCCCAATGGCAACATGGAAGAAATTTAAACAGATGTGTCAGAATACCACTAGCGCTAAGAATTTTTAACTTTTTTTCATTATTGTGAAAGTAAATAGGAGGGAAGTACCTTTATCAATGATACAATTAAATGATTCATCATGGAAGAAGCTCATATCCCTAACATCCATTTGCATGTCTATGAATAGATAAGGCTACCCACAATAGAAGTTTATTTTGGTTAAACAAAAAATACCACTTCCATGAATTCGGATAAATGAAAAGGATATCTAGACTATTAGATATGGATACATTTCAGCTGTGGAATATGAGCACATTTCCTTGTCATGATCTCTATAACAACTGAAGAGAAGTCGATGTTAATTATGTCATCATAACCATCTTTCACCATGTCCTCAGACATAACTGTAGAAACAGACAAATATTCTATTAAACTTGTATACCTAGTGGAAAGCTTTAAAGTTTGCAACATCTTAGAATAATCTCATTTCTCATTACCGTTACGATGCACTGACCCACCCCACCCCCAACACACACACACACACACACACACATACACACAAAGAGACCACGTGCAAAACCCCAAAGAGAGTAATATGCCATACTTTAGAAAATTGTTTGCAGTTTGCAAGATCAGTTCCAAAATTCATTGAATTATGTTACATACGACCATAAGATATTCAAGTAAAGTAGTTTGATTGGTTTGGAAAAGTATTTTAGTATTATCGCCAGTAAATAAGTACAATGGTGATTCTTTGAAAGTAAAAAACCAAGAAAACCATAGCATTTAATTCTTAAGCCCCTAAATACCATGGATGCTTTTAGGCTCCGATCAGAGTTACCATAGGTATCAGGGCCACCATGAATGATATATCAGTTCAACTAGTGTCATGTATTCCTGATTCATCCTGTAGAAAGATTTATAAGAATCAAAAAGACAGGTCACAAGAGGCTATACGAATGGCTGCACATTGCAAAAGCACAGAAGCAGGAGTCAGAGGAATAGTTCCAATGTTAGAATAGGTGTAGCACATATAATATTCAAAGAAGATGAGGTTTAACAAAATTGTCATTCATATTCAAGTATGCAACCTACTTAAAAATGTCAATCATAAGTAGGCAAATATATGTTCAGAGGTCCAGAAGACGTGCAGCCACATAGGTATATTCAACACCCCACCGATTGACCCTTTCCACTATTAAAAGTTTATGATAGAGTCGTTATAATGAATTGAACAATATAATCATTGTGAAGTAAATAACCAAATAAGTGGCGAAGCCCGACCATTCCCATAAGACCAAACCATAACAGCTATTGCTGGTTATGGTTAGTAGAATAATCCAAAATATGTACAATCACAATAAACCATTCAAGCAATGATACAATAGTACTTACCCTTTTTTTTATGAAAAAAGATACCATATAAAAAGAACAACCTAAGTTTAGGAAGTCCAATGGAACAATCATCAGAAACTTACTATTGTGGTTAACTTCCTGAACCTGGCAACTCTTATCTGACCTGCTATTTGACGTAGAAGGAAGTCCCACATCGGGTAAGAAGTGGGATCATCAGCTATAGATAATTGGGAATGGTTCAGGCCTTACATGAGAATTCCCTTTTAAGACATATGAGCCCAATCCAATATCGCACCTCATGGGCCAACTCTAGTTCGGATCACACAATGTTTCCAATAATTGGTATCAGAGCCCAAGGTTATGAGACTGGTTTGGGTGGCTCTAATTGGTTCGATACAGATTGTGTTGAACGTTCATGCGTATAACCAAAGCCGATGAGTCGATTATAAGAGCTCTCTTCTCAAGGTAGAGTTCGGAGCATTCTTTAGACATTCGGTTGGGCACGGATCAGACCTAATGTTGGAGGCAACTACACAGATTGACTTCAAAGATGGAGAAGACACGCCCAAGGTGGAGCAAGACATTGTGGTTGGCACACAAATGATGGTATGGATAAACGTGTCGGTTTGGCTCTATGGTCGAACGGATCGAGCACAAACTCTCTTAGATATTCTGTGGACTTGCACCATAATCTCCCATATTGAGCCTCTGATGGCAACCCCCTCAAAGCATATATATATATATATATATATATATATATATATATATATATATATATATAGGTTGAGAAAACCTAATTTATGGCATAATAAATCTCTAAAATAGTCCAGCCACTAATCATGTTCGTCCAGATTTGATCACACAAATATTGGATGCTAATTTAGGGGCCCGACCTATGTTGTTCCTAAAATCTATACTGGACCCAACATACCCTCCTCCAGTTTGATAAGGGGTGCTGACCACATGACTCCTCAATTGAACTCCATGCATGTCGTCTCATGACAGAGTTCATGCTCCCTCTCATTACCGATCTCCCAGAATGCTTTGCATCTTCCTTCGTCTCTAGCTCCTCGACTACCACGTCGATGCTAACTGTCAGGCGTAGCACCTTCTGTACAACTGGGATCCTACTGACATCAATAACTCGGCCAAGATCGAAGTCTCTGACGATCAGCAAAATCGTAAATCTTAGTTGTCTATCCCCGACTTTCGTCTTCCACCAGAACGTGCTCCTGTTGCGTAGAGCTTCTTCACCCTTGGATGGCCCAACCAAGCAGACGGTACAGTTATCTCGATATTCAAGCTCCGGAACCTGCACACCTTCATGTCCGACAGTGAAGCTCACCCGTACATATGCATCATCGAGCAGAACATCATGCAGTTGTTCGGTTTGACGTTCAGAAGTAGAGAATGATACTCTACTTCTCGATCACTTCTGAGTCTCTTCAGTTGTTCGGTTTGACGCTCAGCTTCAGTCATGAAGTCCTTGAATTTCTCGAACACTTTATCTTTCGATTTAAGAAGATAAACGAACGCGTACTTCGAGAAGTAATCGATGAAAGTAATAAAATACTTCATCCCGGCCTTTGTGGAGAATTGCTTGAAGTCGTAGATATCTGAGTGCACAAACTCTAGAAGATCTGTGCTTCGGTTCACCTATCTGAACGACTTTCTTACAATCTTACTTTGTGCACAAACTTCACACTTTTTTATTTTCTTACCCCCATATTTGGAGATAAGGTCGATACTAGACATCTTGATAATTCTTTTACAATGCGCATGTCCTAGTCTATTATGCCACAACTAAAGAGAATAACCAGAAAAAGAAACTACATTGATACTTTCAGAAGGAGTTATAACCTGCAGTTTGAACATCCCTTCGGTACAGAAATTTTTTCTGAAGTATGCTTCTTTATATGATATCCCATCTGACCAACATTGATGTCCAACCTCAAGCCCGCATTGCACAACAGATTTCTTGAGTTCAAGTTCTTGCAATTACCGGTACGTGCTTTACGTTCTCCAGTGTTAGTGACTTCCCCGAAGTCAGTTTCAGCACCACTGTCCTGATCCCTAGAGCTTCAGCTTATAACTTGTTCGCCATAGAAATCTACTCATACGTAGGCTTGTATGTGGTAAACAACTCTCTTTGAGCACACGTGACAAAATGCACATGTGTCCACCCACCAGTCCGTGTCCATGCCAGATGAGGAAACCTGCACAATCATATCAACCGAGTTAAGCTCATCTTGCTCATTTGGTTTTGGTTTGGGTTAATTGGACGTCATTCTTGTAGTGGCTTTCTTGCCACAGTTGAAGCAAGATCCGTCACTACAAGACTTGGGTTAGAATGAAGTCGATTTCACCTTCAGATGATTGAAGTCCTTCTTATTGTAGGAAGCCTTCTACTTTCCCTTAGAATCTTCGGATTGTATCATGTTTGCCTTAGTAAACTGTTTGAACAGAGTGTCCATCTTCAATTGTCCTCTGGATTCATCTTCAACATGGATCCAGTGTAGAAGATCTTCTAGCTCGATGTCCATCTTTTTACGGTATATATCACTTTTGAATTTGATCCAACCCGGAGAAAGTTTGGAGACGAAGACCCCCACCGTGAATTTGTCTTCTTGCTTCATGCTTTTCTCCTCAAGTTTCTCCTGCAACTTCAAAACTTCTTTGACTTAAGGCAATATGACCTTCTCATCTTCAAATTGCATCATGAAAAATTTGTCGATGAGATAGATTTTGGACATCTTCTCATCTGACTTGTAGTGCCTCTCTCTGGACTTGACCTTCTTACTGTAGGATTCTGCAATTGAATCATCCATGGCATTAAGAATCAACAACTTGCATAAGTTGTCGTCATTCTTCTACTTGTATTGCTTGTCTATCGCGTTAGCAATTGCAAGTACATCTTCAGTTTCTAGAATTGTAGGCTCACTATCTATCAACACATATCCAATATTGACAAGTTGAAGATTCAGAAAAATCTTCCTCTTCCAAATGTTGTAGTGTTTCTCGTCAAACTTCTCAACTTTGTAAAAACTTGTATCGAGAATGCTTACACTGTTCTCCATCTTTATTGTTGAATCTTACTTTGACATTGTTATTTCTGAGTTACAAAGATGGACTCAATACTGTGAAATAGTGAAAATCACATATTGAAAGTTACTCAGTTTGTAGATAGCAAACTGAAAAGAACTTGAATCTGACTACAACTAGAACGAAGTAGAGATGATTACAAACTGAGCAGAAACTTACCAAACAGAACGTTGTAAAAACAAATCTTTTTTGTTTTCTTTGCAATCGTAGTTGCTACAACGAGACAGAACATTTACAAGATCTAGAAGACGAAGATAGAAAAGAAAACTCCTTACTGGAGATGATAAAGCGTTGCTGAAAGCTAGATTCGTTTATCGACAATCTGCTCCCAGAACCAGCAAGTTCAATGATCGAACTTGTGGAACACTTTTGTCACCTCTTGTAAGGGACCTCAAAATGGACGAACTCCTTGAACAGAATTCGTGGGTAGGCGGTGGCTGCTGTAAATCTCCACTGAGCAGAGTATTTCCCTCTAATATTGTGTCCATTAAAGTGTCATTTTGCGTCCTTTGTCCGAGCGCTAGTCCGAGCGGAGCTTAGCTCCTAAAGAAAATGGCTATGCTATGACTACAACCAAATGCCTACAACCCTCTTACAACCGCCACGTGGTGCCCACGTGGCGGCCGCACATTGGAGGAGGGGGGAGAGGTGGAATCCGGTGGATATCCGGGTGGTGGCCACGTGGCCCAAACGCCACGTGACGGTCGTTCATTGGGGGAGAGGCGGGGCCGGAGGTGGCCCACATAGCAGGGGGGTTGAGAGGGTTGTAAGAAAGTTGTAAGCATTTGGTAGTAAACTTAGCATTATTGTAAAGAAAAACCCAAAGAGAGTTCTCTTGAAAAAAAAAGAAAAAGAAAATTCTTTGAGGATTTAAACTTTGCCCCTCTAGAGAAACACCCACCATGGTCAACATGTCCCATGTGCATGTGTAAATACAAAATATAATTATATATTAAGATACACAGTTAGAGGACTTTTTTTCAATGTGAAACTATCTTTCGAGTGGCCAAGCAAAAACCCGCAACATAAGAAAAGTTTGATTAATAGTTTATTAGAAGAGAAGAAGAATTGATTACTGACATGAGTTGCCGCATCCGACGATAAGGACGCGGGAGGAGACGGGGACGAAGTTGCGGATGAAAGGGCGGAGGGCAGAGTAGCACTGGTAGCAGTCGAAGTTAGACCCTCCTTCCTTGAGATACCTGGAGTCCCAGTACACACAATCCTCATAGTTGTTAGTGTACCACTGGTGGTGGGATGCATCCCTCTCCCTCCTTCCTGGGCTCTCCATCTCTCTCTCTCTCTCTCTCTCTCTCTCTCTCTCTCCTTCAACTTCACCCACCCCCAATTGGCAATCACCACTAGCTACGGGTTTGAGTGGTCTGAATGCTGGGACTCCGTTTGGTTTGACAGCAGGGAGTAGTTACTGCCACACAAGGGTGGAAAACTTCATCCAGCACAGCACGTGAGAGCATCTACAGTAGAAGGTATTTCAATGATATATTTTAATTTCAGTCAAATTTTGTATCACTTAAAGATTTAGTGGACATTTATATATACTTAAAAATTGCTAAAAAGTTATAAGACATTTCATATTTGGAGCGTCATAGTTTCTCTATATTAATTGATGGGCCCACAAAAAGTAACCAAACAGGAAATAAAAATAAAGAGAGAAAAGAGAGAAGAAAAATGGACAAAAAAATATTACCAAATAGGAAATGAAATTAAAAAGGAAAAAGAGGAGATTAATTTGGAGTGTACCATTGTGTACAAATATCATGGAGATATTCCGAAAGTAATAATTTACACAATTTTTAATAATTTGAAGTATTATCTCCACTATAAATGCTCTGACTCAAGACACGATGGACTTCAGACTCGGTCGATATGTGTCTTGGCCGTGTGCCGAAAGGGACCTATCGGGTGGGGCCATGTACCAAGTGGATCTATCTGTGCCTGAATTTTATACGATAATTCTAAGTAAAAATTATCAATATTTGTTTTTAACATGACTTGAAGCCACAACCATTTATACAACCGACTAATTTTAACTTTTGGTATTATCATATTTCGTAGATTATTATTAGAAAGAATAAAAAACAGCTGACGTAATTATTCTAATATTTATTAAGACTACTTAAGAAGACCAAAAGATATATGTCTAATTATTTTAAAATTATTATAATATTCAAAAAAAATTCTATACGGTACCGAAATGTAGTGAAATTGGACAGAGCGTTACATATTTTAAAAAATTAGCATGAGAAGACCTTTCCGCCAGACAGTCTTGCAAAAATCGTGCACATAGATTTGTGTGGTTGTTCAGTTAGGATGGGGTAGATTTTAGTTGGTTCGGGGTAGGTTTTAGTTGGTTCGGGATTCTTCCTTTTGTGTTTTTTAGTTGTTTTATAGATATATTAGGAAATATATATTAGGTTAGGAATATTCTTTTTATCCAACGGCTAGTTTTGTAAAACCAACGGTTATTTTTCGAACGTTTACTCCTTCAAACGTCTTTTCTACTCTCCTATAAATTAGACTCAAAATCGTTTGAGAATTCTTATCATGCTCCATTCTCTCTCAAACCAAGTTCCACTCAGAATAAATATTCAGGAGACGGATCATGCTCTCTCTCTCTCTCTCTCTCTCTCTCTCTCTCTCTATATATATATATATATATATATATATATATATATATATATATATATATATATATATATATTCCACTTAGAAGCTCAGTTGTCACTATGGATCAAAGTTTAACAATATTATGCTCGTTCGGAGGCATATTAAATGTATTAGCTTACGAAGGAGGTTTAGTCGAAGTTCTTATAATTGATCGAAATATTACGTTTGATAGTTTACATAATTTAATTACAGAACAATTTTCTATAGATTATGAATTTATATCAATACACATTTTTGCATCTAATTGTATAAATTTAAATAGTGAACATGCATGAAATTTTATCCTTCAAATTAATGTACAATCACAGTATATTAGTATTTTTGTTACTCCACCACCACCTAGAATTAATAATATAAGTAGTAGACGTGCTTCTAATAATGAAACTGTTATTGTTGGTCCTAGTTCTTCTCACCAAGTTATTCTATTTACTGAAGAAGAACATATAATAGATGAAGGTGATAACGACGATGACAATAGTGATGATTTAGTTAAAAATTTAGATGATGGATTAGATGATAATGATGATAATGTTAACATTACTGAATTATTAGTCGGTAAATCATTTGAAAATCGATATAAATTTAGAAGTTTTATTAGTGACATAGCAATTAAATATTATTTTACTTGTTCGGCTACTTCGAACAATTCTTACAAGATTGTATATAAATGTAATAAATCAAGTTAAAATTGGAGAGTATACGCTAAATCCATTGCAGGCGAGTTATTTGTTATTACTACGTTAGAAAATCGACATTCTTGTTTCAGTGGACATGTAACAAGTTGTCATCCATTAGCTACTACAATATGGGTTAAAAATAAGATAATTGATAAAATTAGAGATAATCAGTCGTATAGTCCATCGCATGTTGTCAAGGATTGTCAGCCCCCTTTCTCGACGTACTTTAGTGCATTTGTCCTTTGCGCACTTTGGCGCATATTGTTTCCTAGCCCGGCCATTGTTTAGACCGGACCCGAGAGTTGTGGAGAGAGTGTGTTTGGATCGGTTGGGGGCATGTGTGGCTTGGATGTGTCCGAGTGATCCAAGTTTTTTTAACATTGTACTAACTTTTTTTTACTAAATAAAGGTCGTTTATCAACTATTTTAATGTTACATAAATCCCATCTACGTCCCATGTTATCCTGCAAATAATTTCTGCACTCAAGTTCCCTAAGATTGAGCCGGCCTCTTCTCTCCGCCGAATTCTCGGGATGCACATCACCACCTTCTTCATGGGTGTCATCCTGTTGAGTAGGCAACGGTGCGGTTGGCGTCATCAAGATCTGTGTATAATCGAGAAGCAATAAAAATTAAAATAATACGTACCATCCCAATCATATGTTCATAAAACTCACGCAAGCTGGAATCATCTATAGCTCGTCGTTGGAATCGAGGCTCCTCATATAAAATTAATCTGTTACTTATACGAGGAGCTCCCACCAAGATCTATATGCACTATCACAAAATGCTGCACAAATTAAACAAATATGAGCATATAAGTTTATTATGATGATTGAAATTAAATAGGATATAATTTTTAAAATTACTAACAATCTTCTACATCTATCATCGGTTGAGACAGATGTGCCACACCATGTGTCTGGAATCTAGAATTCCAAACATGAATCAATTTTTTGGCTCTTACCTTTTAGTTTGTGGAGCCAACTAAACGTGACTAAGCTTTAAGCTTTTACCTTTTAGTATTGGTGGCTCCTGTTGGGGTCCAATTTGGATTTAGTAAATTTTGGAGCCCAAATATGGTCAAAGATTTGATTTGATATAATTTAGAAATCTACATGAAATGTAAGATTTAATTAGATTTCAAATTTGTATCAAATATTAAATTTGACCATATTTGGATGTCCATATTGGTGTTGGACTATTTTAGGTGGAATATGATTCTTATATTAAGGTTTTCTATTTAGAAAATCTTATTATGACCTAAAATATGATTTTCTATCCTATAAATATAGGAGGATGGTGGAGGCACGAAGCATAGCACAAGTTAGAGATTCGGGGTGCTCGTTTGGTGCCCCGTTCCCCCTATTCGGGGAGCGAGGCTAAGAAATACAAGACGATATCGTTCGATCGGGATAGATTGAATCAAGAACTCATCCTCGTTATGGATTTGTCTCTTCGGAATCGATTCCCATATTTAGTGGACCGCGCCCCCGGGATCGACTTAGCGGCAGAGTCAGAAGGGACCTCTCCACTGCATCTTTTGTTGCCTAGTTTACGCTGTCGCTTGTTGCTTTCGTGCCTTGAGTTGGTTTTCGGATTTGCTTGGATTTTCTTGAACGGTTTCGATGGATTTCATTGCTTTCGTTCATAGAACTGCACTTCAATTTCGATAATGGAAAGAGAGGAAGAAGTATTGATTAGCTGTTCGTGGCAATGCAGGTGATCCAGCAGTAGGCACCGCTCGAACGGACTCCTAAAGCACTTCTTTCCTTCTTCCTTCCAACTACTAAAGTGAGTGGCTACCAACCCGATTAGCTAGTCCTGCTTCCAAGCTTCACATCTAAAAATCTACACTCTTCTTTGCCCCGATCAAACGATACCAAGTAATAACTAAAAGACTTCAAGATAATAAAGGGAATAGACTTGGGTAAAGTTATGCTTGTCAAATGAAACTTGTGAACAGTTACTTACTTACATGCTTGCTCGTTTGGAATGTTCATCATATGCATAAATATAAGTTAGAATGTATATTTCTTCTTAAAACTGTGCTATGTATAGAACTCATCTTCAATGCAATAACTCAACAGGAAGACTATGCAAAAGTAGATCTTGCCATGTTATTGCCCTGTGCCTGATATTGCCCTGTATTGCCTCAAAATGCTAACTTAGTGTACTGCGTTGATCACGGACAACTTGTGCACAAGGTCTTAGTTCCTGCGGACGGTCGCTGGGGCACTGGCACCGATCCGATCCGGACGGAACTCACGATAGTCGCCTGTTTCGGATAGAGTGGCTTGTGGCGCCTCCTGTCCTCTGTACCGCACGTCATTCCGTCCCGAGACTAGCCCGTCCATTATGGCAACGTGCCAGTGATCCCCTCATATATTTAAACCTGTTGCTACTAACTTGTGTCTTCTTGGCAGGGAAGGCAAGGTAAGTATTATGCAGGTGGTTCAGACGGGCAGGTAAATGTCACCGAACGGTGGCAGATTATTTCAATGATTCTATATCTATGTCTTGTTGTAAAATAAACTAAGGCAAGATAGAAATCTACAATAAATATGCATGCTTTATTAAAATAACGTGTTGATTGGTATAGTTGGGTTAGCTTGCCTTCACCAGTACGTTTCGATGTACTGACCCTCATTGAAACAGGTTTCCCGCGCTAGGAGAACCAAGTGAGGAGCAGGAGACAAACCCCCAATCTAGTCCAGCTGTAGGCACGCCTCGACCGTGCCACCTTTTGAAGCATTTTGAAGAAGAAGCATTTTGAAGAAGAAGCTAGCCACCAAGCAACCATGCAGCTTCGTGGCAAAGCAGTCGTTCCGACCCAAGGTCTTATATTTTGAGTTGTAGTAAAGGATGTAATGTACAGGACTGCTATCTCATTTTGTGCCAACACTTTTGTAAGCCCATAGAGGCAATCCTTATGACTCAGTTCAAGGAGTTTGTAATAGATGTTCATATTATCAATAAAAAGAGAACTTTCCATGCTTCAAATCTGTGTTCATTATCTGCGTACTCTGAATATGTGCTCGCTATGCAAAACAAAAATACTTAGCCTTGTGCGGTAGGCAACCTAGGCCCGCATGGCGGTCACGCCCGGGGGACGAATATCGATTCCACGGAATCGGGGCATGACATATTGGTATCAGAGCACAGCTTCAAAGTTCCTTTGATTCTTGAACTGGAAAAGTTCTCTTAGCGATAAATTCCTATGCGAACTCCTGAACTCGTTAAGGCCAAAATAAGATACGTTCATGCAATAAGTCCATAATACCTTATGATCCTGATATAATTTACCTTCTTTTGAAGGAATGATGCAAGCGCAACCATCAGCGCTAGTACCAGGTTAGACACAGGCTCAGGAGAGCAGCTCTGGCACATCAGCTAGCTCTCGAAGCCAACGGGGCATGTCTCGACCAGACCCGCTTCAACAAGTGATGCAAATGTTAGAAGCACAATGACAGAGAGATGATGCCCGCCAAGCCAAGTTTGAGAGCAACCTAGAGGCCCGGCTCTCAGTCCAACAAAAGCAGGTAAATACCCTGCAGCAGCTTGTTCAGACTATGGCCTCCAACCAGTCCGCAGCAACAGCAGCGACCCCGGTGGAACAACCAATCCTTGAAGTAGAGACTCCGCTGATGCCAAGGACGAGGGAAGTGACTGCCTTCACCTTTGGCAACTTCAAGAAGGTCTACAACACGCCATTTAATGGGACTGAGGACCCGATCGTGGCTCTAGATTGGCTCGCCGAGCTTGAAGATCATTTTCTCTCTCCTAGAAGTGCCGGAAGACAAGCGCGTCACCTGTGCCCAACTACTGCTTCGCCTCAATGCGCACGACTGGTGGGACGTGCATCGACGATCACTTCAACTTGGCCATGGAGAGGAGACGATCGCGTGGACGACTTTTCGTGCCGCGTTTGAGGAGGAGTTTATACCCCCACCGGTACGCCGTCAGCGAGAAAATGAGTTTGTACAACTACGACAGGGTAGCATGACGGTAAAGCAATACTCGGCAGAATTCAACAAACTGGCCAAATTTGCTAGTGCGTATCTATCGGATGCAGCGAGTCGTGCCAGACGATTCGAGGGAGGGCTACGTCCTGGCATCCACGGGCATGTAGTCGTTCCGCAGTATCAGACGATGAGGGAAGTCTTAAACCATGCCCTTTCTCTCGAACCGCAGAATCCTCACGTTGACGCCGGCGCTGTGCAGACCCCCAATCACAAACGCCAAGGCAACGATAGAGGAAACAACGCTGCAAAGCGTCAGAATAACGGCGGTCGTCAACGAGAAAATCAGGGGCAGCGTTGCACCTTCTGCAACAGAAGAGGGCACACCGAGAATGTCTGTCGCAAACGGCTCGGCACCTGCCTCAGATGCGGCAATCCTAGCCACCAGATTAGCAGCTGTCCGCTCATTCCACCTCAACAACAGAATCAGACACCGGCACCTCAGGCAAATCGAGCGACGCCTCAGCAAGGGCGTAATCAAGCTCAAGGCCGGGTCTATACCATGACACGGGAAGAAGCTCTAGCTTCGGATACCGTCGTGTCAGGTACTTTGCTTTTCAATAATATACCTGCTCGTGTTCTATTTGATTCAGGTGCAACGCATAGTTTTATTTCCACAAATTTTGTCGTGGAGAACAATGTAAAAATGACTCCGTTGCACCTAGATTTAAGTGTTAGCACCCCCTCTGGTACGAAAATACCTGTCTATTCAGCATGCCTAGACGGTTATATCTGTATTGGGGAGAGAAAGCTGTCACTTGATATTTTAGTCCTAGATATTCGGGACTACGATATCATTTTGGGAATGGATTGGCTCGACGCGTGCGCGGCAACTATTGAATGTGAAGAAAAGCGAGTCGTTTTCCGTCTGCCCGGAGAAGCCGTGTTCTGTTACACCAGTAGTCCAGCGATAGATGCGACCAGGGCCTGCATGGTGATTTCAGCAAAATCTGCTCGGCGAATGCTCTACACAGGCTGCAAGGGATTTCTAGCGTCAGTTCGGGACACACGGCAGGACTACGCAAACGTCGAGTCTACTTCCGTTGAGGCGGAGTTCCCCGATGTGTTTTTGAGCGAACTACCCGGCATGCCGCCAGACCAAGAGATTGAATTCACTATCGACACATTTCCAAATACACAGCCTATTTCAAAGCCTCCGTACAGAATGGCCCCTGCAGAGTTGAATGAATAAAAGTGCCAACTTCAGGAATTACTTGATCGTGGGTTCATCCGTCCGAGTGTGTCTCCTTGGGGTGCGCCCGTGCTCTTCGTGAAGAAGAAAGACGAAACTCTACGCCTCTGCATAGACTACAGAGAATTGAACAAAGTCACAATCAGAAACAAATATCCTCTGCCACGGATAGATGACTTGTTCGATTAACTACAAGGGGCATCCGTGTTTTCTAAGGTCGATCTTCGCTCAGGTTACCACCAGCTGAAGATTAAGCCAGAAGACGTGCCAAAGACTGCTTTTTGAACCCGATACGGACATTACGAGTTTTCAGTGATGCCGTTTGGACTGATGAATGCACCTGCTGCATTCATGGATTTGATGAACCGGGTATTTAGGCCTTTCATCGATAAATTCGTGGTAGTTTTTATCGATGACATCTTGGTGTACTCGAAGACTAGGGATAAGCACGCAGGACACCTGCGGATGGTGCTGCAAACCCTTTGAGACAACAAGTTGTATGCAAAATTAAGTAAATGTGACTTTTGGCTAGACAGTATCTCGTTTTTGGGACATATTATCTCTGCGAAAGGCATTTCAGTTGATCCGAGGAAGGTAGAAGCCATTACGCAGTGGAAACGTCCGGAGTCAGCTAGCGATATCCGAAGTTTCTTGGACTGGCAGGGTACTACCGCAGGTTTATACAGAATTTTGCTAGAATTGCTTCGCCCTTGACTCAACTCACACGGAAGGGTGCAAAGTTTACTTGGACAGATGTCACTACCACATTCCGAAAACAGGGATATTTTCGACTTTTTTACAATATTTAATATTATGGTATTTACAATTAAATAAATTACATGATAGTGTATTTGATTTAAATAATTTTGTGCGATGTGTAATTAAATATATAATTATATGCAGTGTTAATTATTTTATTTTAGCTAGCAGACTAGACCTAGAAGCCCAGTAGATGACCACCTGTCCGAATTATAGAATTCTGGATTTTATTATTTTATCTAGAATTTAATATTTGGAGATTGTAATTAATTACTGTATTTATTTAATATTTTTGCGCATTGCCTTTGCTTCGATATTTGGAGCACTACCCTAGCTTTTGTCTTCCAACAAATTTTACAATCTTATCCTAGCCATGCCCGCCTTCAATTCTGCTATTTTTGCAACTCATAATTATGCTCCCTGTGCATTATTTCTGGCTGCACAAAAATCGTCGCGGACGTTTATTTTTTTTATTCCTATTTTTGTATCGTTGTGCGTTCCAATCAAAAATTGGAGGCCATCTTGACCTATTTTTCGTGCGGCCCAAATTAGAGCAATATTCTGTTCTGAGTCTTCTTCAATATTGGTATTGATGACCTGACCTGATTTTGGCTCCATGTACTCATAATTAATTGTTGAACATAACTTGCATTTATTTCTATTTAATTTGAGGATACCATTTTATCTGATTCTGAAATCCCCATTTAATTCCAGTGCCCTGTTATTTGAGCCCATACCAGTCTTACAGCGTCCCCTGACCCTACAAAACACCGGACACCGAATCGCCCGCCAAATTTTTGTCATTTCATGTGTTTGTACAATTTCCCGAATTTAAGGGGCTAAGTTGCAATTATTCAATTGTAGGTGTCATCACCCCATTGTCCAAGACCAAATGGAAAGGCTAATTAATTGTGGACCAAATTGCATTTTTCCTACATAAATTAAATTTCCTCATGTTCAATCCTAGCCACCCATTCCAGGGATGCATCCTCACCCTCCATCAAAACCCACTCTCCCTATATAATATCATGTCTACACCAAACCCTAATCCCTAGGCAACCTAGAAAACACCACCCTCACAAGCCCCCTCTCTCCACCGTAGGAAATTTTCTTCCTTCTTTTTCTTCTTCTCTTTCCTTTCTTCTTCTCCTTCTTCCTCTTTATTGTTTTCTTTTTTTTTCATTTGAAGATTTAAATCTTCATAAGGGGGGAAAACTCACTGTGTACTTCTTCCTTACTGTGCTCCCCGACCCTGTTCCGGCGGATCTCTCCGGCGTTCAGCCGGCGGTCAACTGCTGATCAGCCGGCCTCCCCATCAGTCCGGCGGTCCCTGTACTCCGAACCCGGCGGACGCTGCTCCTCTCCCATCTCCTCCCTGCGGCATCCGGTCTGGCGGCTCTCCCCTCGGCCGCTGCTCCTCCACCGTACAGTCCCCCTCCGGCCTCCCACCACTCCATTCCGGCTGCTCCCCCTGAACTCCGGCGCCTTTGAACTTCAGCCGGCCTGCCTCCCCGGCGAAGCTCCTCCCGCCGAAGCCCGCTGCTCCCCCTCTGCTGCTCCTTCCTTCAACCTCCGGCGGTCTCCAGTCCGGCCTCCGGCGACCCCCTCCAGTAAGCTCCAATCCTCCCTCTCTCCCTCTTCTTTCCCTGGTTATATATATATATATATATATATATATATATATATATATATATATATATATATATATATATATATATATATATATATATATATGTATGTATATATATTTATATACATACGTATATACGAATATGTATATAAACAGTATATTAAATTAATGCTTAATATTAATGAATATGTAATTTGTATATATATTCAATCAATGTTTAACAGTACATGTATATGTAATTATGTAGTTTAAATTAATGTATAAATATTGCGTATTGGTGTATATAGTATAGTTCAAATTAGTATATCTATATGTATGTAAATTTTGGTATAATTGCATAAATAGGTAAATTATGTATTTTGGTAAAAATGTATAAATATATATTGTATATTATTTATTTATTAGTAATAAATTGTATGAGTATAGTATGTATTTAAATAAATTCTATAATTAAGTTGGTATATATATATATATTTTGTATATATATATACTTGATATAATTTCAAATATATATATACATATATACTTTATACATACAATTAATATATTTTCTATATATATATATATTCTAAAAATGCACTTTTGCACATATATGATATGTACGCATTTTGACATGTGTTAATATATATAAATGAACGTATTTTGGTAAAAATACAACTATAGCAGTGTATTTATATTGGTATATATTTTAGAGATATACATATATTAGGTTAAATTCTTTTGTGTGTATACAAGTATTATTTATTAAGTTTATATATATATGCAAGTATCACTTATTTTAAAAAGTATATATGGTAGGTCTTTAACCAAGGTGTGTATTAAATTTAACTGGTATAAATGTATATATATATTGTGTATAATTATTTTGATATATATTGGTATATATATTTTGTATAAAACCTTAGCATATTTTAATATATATATATACTTATATTTTGTATATGTATTTAATTTGATGTATATATTGTAAGTACATATGTTAATTAAGATGTGTAATTATGTATCTATCTACTAGGTGACCCTAGTTGACTAGTGCCCTGCCTAGCATGGCCCTGAGGCCAGTGTTTATAGACTGTATGTTAGGGTAGCATCTGATGCAAATGTTATATTGTGTTATGTCTATAGGACTGTTGGTTTACCCAGGGGATACTCTGGAACAGGACATCCATAAATACCAGCTAAGGACCCAAGGCAAGTACATTCTCTGATAATTTCCAATTCTTGATAATTTCTATAAGTTCAACAATCATGAAATGTTACATCTGAATCCTTGACACTGTGCTACACGGACTAGTATAGCTTGGATCTGCAATCATGAGATGTTACCTTGATTATCGTATTGACATTATACACGACATTGACATTGACATTGACTTTGACATTGATATTAGACATTGATAATTAGACATTGATATTAGACATTGTACATGATAGACTTGACTTGCTCGTGTATCGTGACGTGTCATGATTGGATCCACAGTACTAGTTGGGGGCGGGGAAATTGCTAGTGAGAGATGTGATCAAATACCCATTGTATAATTAAATATTATTGGTGTTAATCATACCCCCACGTATGATTAGCCAGACTGTAGCAATCGTACATGTTCCCAAGCCGATCACATTTCGAAACTACTATTTCAAACACTTAGAATAGATTACAGTTTTTCCTATTTTAAATCATATACTACATCACCCGTATATGATACTGTTCCTTGTTTCTTTTTATTTTCATACATGCACTGACTGTATCATATTGCCTATTGCCTGTCTCTTTACATTGCCTGTCTCTCTTAAATTGCCATTGCATTTATTTCACTGTCTTCTCAGTAGCTAGCATGACATGTTTTATTGTATTATAGACATTATCAATTAATGGAACTGTTATTTGAGAGTGTTGCTTTGCTCCTTCCTGACTGGAAATATTTTTCCAGACTATGCCTTAGATGATCGGTATCCGACACTTTATGGACCATATGGTGAGTAGCTGCAGACTTGATAGTAGTTGTGATTCCAGGAGGTCTAGCCGGAAATTATTATTTATTGTTAGTTCTTTAAGTAGACTATTTGGTACCGGATTTGTCTCCGGCATTTGATGATTCTTGGATATTGTTGAGTTAGAATATTACTTGTGGACTTGTGTTGTGTTTAAGTTAAATTTCTGTTTCGAAATCTTATCGTGCTGTAATCCTGTGATTGAGTATATATTCATCTTATTTGTGACATCCGTGCCTCCTAATGGAGACTGGATGCTTGCGTGACAGTAGTTAGATAGTATCAAGACCTTGACAGCGTTCTACCGCCGATGCTGCGGCGTAGGCTGGACGTACCCACGCACTCGTGCCCCTAAACCGGGTGCGGGTCGTGACACGTTTAAGTGGTGGCCCATGCAGGTCAGACTTCGCAATTAGAGCGATGTCGTAGTAGTGTGACATCCTTGTTATACTACTGCGTGCCTGCTATAGGACATAGGACATAGGATACTAGGACGAGAGCAAATACTCAATCACAAATTATTTGAGAGATTCCTGGGATGACCCTTGAGAATCTCATTATAAATTCTAATTTAAATCCTTCGCCCTTGTTTCCGTCCATTCTCACTTGTTGATATTGAGTTTGATTCTTGTTGACCAGTTGTTAATTTTAATTCCTGGTATCGTTGTTGAGTTGATTTCATATTGAGATAAATTTTACGGACTAGAATTTATGGTATCATCTGATGACATATATTGATGAGGACAGTGAGAAAGGTAAAACGTCTACTTTGGTTATGGAACCTAGAGTTTATCGCAGCCATTCTAGCTGTCGTGACGAGAACGTAGGAACCAGACTTGGATGTACACACTTTAGTTATGAGATTTAGAGTTTCTCGCAGCCATACCGGTTGGCGTGGCGAGGATTCTAGATGACATGATTATAGGGTTGCATACCTTAGTTACGGAACCTGTCGTTTATCGCATCTCTGCTCACTGGTGTGGCGAGGATTCTGTGTGTCATGATTTCTGACAGACGTGTATGATTATCAGGTTGTATCTTAAATTGGTTCTTAAAGTATCATCTCAAGACTTATCTATTTTCTGTTATTCCAGGACTTTGTTCCATCGCTTCTTTACTAGCGGTAAAGATACCTTCCGTCCTCAATCCAGTTCTTTTGAACTCACATTCTCTAAGGATTCCTTGTTAAAATTTTCCAATTTAAATCATTCCTTTGTTCCGTCCATTCTCACTTATTGATGTTGAATTTGCTTGTTGTTATTGATTAGGTATTAAATTAGGATTTTGGTTTCATTATAGAGTTGATTTCATATCAAGGTAAATTGCAGACTGATTTATGGTACTATTTGATGATGCCCGTCAATGAGGACAGTGAAAATGATTAAACATTAGAGCTATTGGACTACAGAAGGTGGATTTAAAATTTTTAATTGAAGATTGAAAAATAAATTTCAAATTTTAGAATTTGGGAGGTTGAGATATTATGTTATTAAAATCTTATTTTGAAGATTTCAATGAATTGCAAAATTTTGAAATTGAGGAGTTGAAATATGGTTATTAAAATTTTATTTTGAGGAATTCAGATTCAATTTGATGAACATAGACAAGTCTGCAAGGGTCTTTTAGTGATTAAGATTCATTCAGTATTTAAATAATTGACCTTGAGAAAAGTGTATGCATTTACTTTAAATTTTATTCAAGGAGTTATTTTTGAGAAATTTTATTTGAGGATAAAATCTTATAGTGAGAGAGATATATTATAATATAAGTAGGTAAGATGCATGTGTAAGGATCTGTTGGCTTGAGTATAATTGAGATATCAATGCCCACTGACTTGGGTGTCTATCTAGGGTTGTATTAGAGAGAGCAGTACTTAGTATAGTGTGTTGTAATTGATATGCACTTGAGTGATAAGAATAACTAGTATCAACTATCGCAGTAGGTAAGGAAGCTAGCAGTGAGTATGCTTGTAGTAAAGTGTGGTACCTAAAGAGATAGAGGTATCAAACTTTCCATGCATCATTTGACCTATGATTATGTTAGAAGATATTGCAAGTAATATGTTAGCAGGTTCTTTCTTTTCTTTCCTCATGTTCTTTTGTCTTCTGATTGATTGATACCTTAGTACCTTAGCTTGTATGCATGATTTCTTGTTATAATGTAGTTAGTAGTACCCCTGATACAGAGACTGCAATACCATGACAAAAGACACCATGATCATACATATTTCCCTTAGGTTGCATGTTGTATGGTTGTAGGTAGAATTCTCTTAGACTTTGATTGTTGAGGATTTAACTGTAGTAAAGATTAACGAAGAGGTTATGACTTGACAAAGAGAGACAAGGTGCCTTAAATTTTGAGGAAAAATATTAAATTAAATAAAGAGTTGGGAATTTAATATGGCGTAATTGAAGTTTTGTTAAATCATTGATTTTAAGAAGATTATGAAATATTTATCATTAAATTTGAGGAATTTAAGAAGGCCATCGATATATTTATTGGACTGCAAGTTATGAACTTATATCTTGAATATTGTATTGGAGGTTTCATAAGTATTACATCGTTGCATATTATGTGGAAAAAAAAAATCGAGGAATAAGAACACAAATGGATTAATGTTGAATTCAATTTTGGGATGAGATTCAAATTTTAGAAATATGCATTGATTGGATTTCAATTAGAGGATTGAATATTAAATTCTTGTATTTCGTTATTAACTTAAAATTTTGGAGGATATTATGATAAGAAGGGGATTTGATTTTATATTTGAAGATTTTTAGGGATATGATATTTATAGAATTTTGAAAAATATTGTGAAATAACAATATGGAGTAGTTCATGATTATATGATTTGATGAATTTAATTTTGATGGTAGTAAATAAATAAATAAAACAATCGAGGATTTAAAAATTCGAGGATAAACATTGATTTAAATAAAGGGCCAATAATTTAACATGGCAGAATTTATGATTAATTAATTCCAGGAAAGATTATGACATGTTTAAGTTGGTTATTAATTTGGAAATTTTGGGAGATTTATCAATGTATTTATTTAATTGCAAGTTATGAATTTTAGAACTTTATATTGGATGTCACATTTGGAGAATCCTTAAATATCATATTGTTGAGTAATTTGAGGAGTGGATATTAATTCCGAGTATTAAATTAGTAACTAAAAATTTCAGGAAATTTTTGATAAATGGACTTTGATTTTATTTCGAGGATTTTCAGGTTATGCAATAATTTTAAAATTTTGAATTGTGAAAAGACCTTGTGGATTATTCGTGGTTGATGAATTTAATCGAGGGAATAATAGTGTGTATGATTTAATGCTACTTCGAGGATTTTAAATTTCGAGGACGAAATTCTTTTAAGGTGGGTAGACTTGTCACTACCACATTCCGAAAACAGGGGTATTTTTGACTTTTTTATAATATTTAATATTATGGTATTTACAATTAAATAAATTGCATGATAGTGTATTTGATTTAAATAATTTTGTGCGATGTGTAATTAAATATATAATTATATGCAGTGTTAATTATTTTATTTTAGCTAGCAGACTAGACCTAGAAGCCCAGTAGATGACCACCTGTCCGAATTATAGAATTCTGGATTTTATTATTTTATCTAGAATTTAATATTTGGAGATTGTAATTAATTACTGTATTTATTTAATATTTTTGCGCATTGCCTTTGCTTCGATATTTGGAGCACTACCCTAGCTTTTGTCTTCCAACAAATTTTACAATCTTATCCTAGCCATGCCCGCCTTCAATTCTGCTATTTTTGCAACTCATAATTATGCTCCCTGTGCATTATTTCTGGCTGCACAAAAATCGTCGCGGACGTTTATTTTTTTTATTCCTATTTTTGTATCGTTGTGCGTTCCAATCGAAAATTGGAGGCCATCTTGACCTATTTTTCGTGCGGCCCAAATTAGGGCAATATTCTGTTCTGAGTCTTCTTCAATATTGGTATTGATGACCTGACCTGATTTTGGCTCCATGTACTCATAATTAATTGTTGAACATAACTTGCATTTATTTCTATTTAATTTGAGGATACCATTTTATCTGATTCTGAAATCCCCATTTAATTCCAGTGCCCTGTTATTTGAGCCCATACCAGTCTTACAGCGTCCCCTGACCCTACAAAATACCGGACACCGAATCGCCCGCCAAATTTTCGTCATTTCATGTGTTTGTGCAATTTCCCGAATTTAAGGGGCTAAGTTGCAATTATTCAATTGTAGGTGTCATCACCCCATTGTCCAAGACCAAATGGAAAGGCTAATTAATTGTGGACCAAATTGCATTTTTTCTACATGAATTAAATTTTCTCATGTTCAATCCTAGCCACCCATTCCAGGGATGCATCCTCACCCTCCATCAAAACCCACTCTCCCTATATAATATCATGTCTACACCAAACCCTAATCCCTAGGCAACCTAGAAAACACCACCCTCACAAGCCCCCTCTCTCCACCGTAGGAAATTTTCTTCCTTCTTTTTCTTCTTCTCTTTCCTTTCTTCTTCTCCTTCTTCCTCTTTATTGTTTTCTTTCTTTTTCATTTGAAGATTTAAATCTTCATAAGGGGGGAAAACTCACTGTGTACTTCTTCCTTACTGTGCTCCCCGACCCTGTTTCGGCGGATCTCTCCGGCGTTCAGTCGGCGGTCAACTGCTGATCAGCCGGCCTCCCCATCAGTCCGGCGGTCCCTGTACTCCGAACCCGGCGGACGCTGCTCCTCTCCCATCTCCTCCCTGCGGCATCCGGTCTGGCGGCTCTCCCCTCGGCCGCTGCTCCTCCACCGTACAGTCCCCCTCCGGCCTCCCACCACTCCATTCCGGCTGCTCCCCCTGAACTCCGGCGCCTTTGAACTTCAGCCGGCCTGCCTCCCCGGCGAAGCTCCTCCCGCCGAAGCCCGCTGCTCCCCCTCTGCTGCTCCTTCCTTCAACCTCCGGCGGTCTCCAGTCCGGCCTCCGGCGACCCCCTCCAGTAAGCTCCAATCCTCCCTCTCTCCCTCTTCTTTCCCTGGTTATATATATATATATATATATATATATATATATATATATATATATATATATATATATATATATATATATATGTATGTATATATATTTATATACATACATATATACGAATATGTATATAAACAGTATATTAAATTAATGCTTAATATTAATGAATATGTAATTTGTATATATATTCAATCAATGTTTAACAGTACATGTATATGTAATTATGTAGTTTAAATTAATGTATAAATATTGCGTATTGGTGTATATAGTATAGTTCAAATTAGTATATCTATATGTATGTAAATTTTGGTATAATTGCATAAATAGGTAAATTATGTATTTTGGTAAAAATGTATAAATATATATTGTATATTATTTATTTATTAGTAATAAATTGTATGAGTATAGTATGTATTTAAATAAATTCTATAATTAAGTTGGTATATATATATATTTTGTATATATATATACTTGATATAATTTCAAATATATATATACATATATACTTTGTACATACAATTAATATATTTTCTATATATATATATATTCTAAAAATGCACTTTTGCACATATATGATATGTACGCATTTTGACATGTGTTAATATATATAAATGAACGTATTTTGGTAAAAATACAACTATAGCAGTGTATTTATATTGGTATATATTTTAGAGATATACATATATTAGGTTAAATTCTTTTGTGTGTATACAAGTATTATTTATTAAGTTTATATATATATGCAAGTATCACTTATTTTAAAAAGTATATATGGTAGGTCTTTAACCAAGGTGTGTACTAAATTTAACTGGTATAAATGTATATATATATTGTGTATAATTATTTTGATATATATTGGTATATATATTTTGTATAAAACCTTAGCATATTTTAATATATATATATATATATATACTTATATTTTGTATATGTATTTAATTTGATGTATATATTGTAAGTACATATGTTAATTAAGATGTGTAATTATGTATCTATCTACTAGGTGACCCTAGTTGACTAGTGCCCTGCCTGGCATGGCCCTGAGGCCAGTGTTTATAGACTGTATGTTAGGGTAGCATCTGATGCAAATGTTATATTGTGTTATGTCTATAGGACTGTTGGTTTACCTAGGGGATACTCTGGAACAGGACATCCATAAATACCAGCTAAGGACCCAAGGCAAGTACATTCTCTGATAATTTCCAATTCTTGATAATTTCTATAAGTTCAACAATCATGAAATGTTACATCTGAATCCTTGACACTGTGCTACACGGACTAGTATAGCTTGGATCTGCAATCATGAGATGTTACCTTGATTATCGTATTGACATTATACACGACATTGACATTGACTTTGACATTGATATTAGACATTGATAATTAGACATTGATATTAGACATTGTACATGATAGACTTGACTTGCTCGTGTATCGTGACGTGTCATGATTGGATCCACAGTACTAGTTGGGGACGGGGAAATTGCTAGTGAGAGATGTGATCAAATACCCATTGTATAATTAAATATTATTGGTGTTAATCATACCCCCACGTATGATTAGCCAGACTGTAGCAATCGTACATGTTCCCAAGCCGATCACATTTCGAAACTACTATTTCAAACACTTAGAATAGATTACAGTTTTCCCTATTTTAAATCATATACTACATCACCCGTATATGATACTGTTCCTTGTTTCTTTTTATTTTCATACATGCACTGACTGTATCATATTGCCTATTGCCTGTCTCTTTACATTGCCTGTCTCTCTTAAATTGCCATTGCATTTATTTCACTGTCTTCTCAGTAGCTAGCATGACATGTTTTATTGTATTATAGACATTATCAATTAATGGAACTGTTATTTGAGAGTGTTGCTTTGCTCCTTCCTGACTGGAAATATTTTTCCAGACTATGCCTTAGATGATCGGTATCCGACACTTTATGGACCATATGGTGAGTAGCTGCAGACTTGATAGTAGTTGTGATTCCAGGAGGTCTAGCCGGAAATTATTATTTATTGTTAGTTCTTTAATTAGACTATTTGGTACCGGATTTGTCTCCGGCATTTGATGATTCTTGGATATTGTTGAGTTAGAATATTACTTGTGGACTTGTGTTGTGTTTAAGTTAAATTTCTGTTTCGAAATCTTATCGTGCTGTAATCCTGTGATTGAGTATATATTCATCTTATTTGTGACATCCGTGCCTCCTAATGGAGACTGGATGCTTGCGTGACAGTAGTTAGATAGTATCAAGACCTTGACAGCGTTCTACCGCCGATGCTGCGGCGTAGGCTGGACGTACCCACGCACTCGTGCCCCTAAACCGGGTGCAGGTCGTGACAACAGACGAGTGTGAAGCTTCGTTTACGGAGTTAAAGCAGCGCCTCATCTCTGCCCCAATTCTCACTCTGTCGAACGGACCAGATGATTTCAAAATTTTCAGTGATGCATCGGGTAAAGGACTAGGATGTGTCCTGATGCAACGAGATAAAGTCATAGCCTATGCGTCGAGACAGTTAAAGCCTCACGAGATGAACTATCCGACGCATGACTTAGAATTGGCTGCAGTAGTGTTTGCTTTGAAGCTGTGGCGCCACTACCTTTATGGCGTGCCGTGTGAAATCTACACGGACCATAAAAGCTTGAAATACCTGTACACTCAAAAGGATTTGAATCTTTGGCAGCGGCGATGGCTTGAACTCCTAAGCGACTTTGATCTTACGATCAGATACACGTCTGGCAAGGGAAACGTAGTAGCTGACGCATTGAGTCGAGTGTTTGTAGGGAGTTTGGCTATTGATGATAGGCTACGCCAAGATCTTGAATCACTGGGCATTACACTGAAAATTAGATACAAAAAGTGGGCACAAGTAGCACAACTGCGCCTCGAACCCGACTTGTTACATAAAGTGAAGGCTGCTCAGAAGGATGACCCATTCCTGCAAAAGATTCATGCCCTTATCTCAGCAGGAAAGGCGTCCGACTTTGCGGTAGGCACGGACGGGACGCTTCGAGTGAAGGAAAGATTGTGCGTTCCGAACGACGCGACCCTCAGAAAAGAGATACTCACTGAGGCCCATTATGCTAGTTATACTTCCCATCCGGGTAGCACAAAGATGTATCAAGATCTTCGCACGTCGTTTTGGTGGCACGGCTTGAAACGGGATGTGGCGCAGTTCGTGTCGCATTGTATGGCTTGTCAGAGGGTAAAGGCCGAACACCAGAAACCAGGCGGAGAACTTCAGAACCTTGCTATTCCGGAGTGGAAATGGGATCATATAACGATGGATTTTATTGTTGGCTTACCAAGGACGCAACGGGGACATGATGCAGTCTGGGTTATCGTCGATCAACTCACCAAGTCAGCTCACTTTCTGCCTATCAAATCTACTTGGAGTGCCGACCGCCTGGCTCAGATATATCTCAATGAAATCGTTCGACTCCATGGCGTGCCCGTAACCATAGTCTCCGATCGAGATGGTCGATTCATATCACGTTTCTAGGGAAGCCTGCAGTCAGCAATGGGGACGAAGTTGAAGTTCAGCTCCGCCTACCATCCACAGACCGACGGCCAAACCGAACGTGTCAACTAGATCCTCGAAGACATGCTGCGACTCTGCGCCTTGGATTTGAAGACTAGTTGGGACCTTCATCTACCCTTAGCCGAATTTGCTTACAACAATAGTTATCAATCAAGCATTCAAATGGCGCCGTATGAGACGTTATACGGGCGAAAGTGTCGATCTTCGATCTGCTGGGACAAAGTTGGTGAACGGCAGATACTTGGCCCCGAGCTCGTTGTCACTACCACATTTCCAAATAAGGGCATTTGTGTAATTTCACTATTTTAAATAATTATGTATTAAATTAAATTGCTGAGTTTTATAAACTAATTATATATCGTAAGTGATATTTGGTTTTAGGTCAAACCCTAGAACGCATTAGGACAAACCCTAATGACCAGACCCTAATTTAAAAACCCAGTTCTAGTGAAACCCTAGAATTCTAATTTTAGGTTTGGACCTCAAACCCTAGAAGGCCTAAACCTGAGTTAATTAGGTTCTACATGAGAGGGCCAGGGGGGTTTAATCTAAAAACTATGCATGGAAACCCTAAAACTAGGTTTAATATAAAAAGAAAGCTTCTCACAAAGCCATCCTTCATGTAGAAAAGAGAAACCCTAGCCTCCATCAAGAGAAACCATCTCCCCATCCCAAAATTTCGAAATCTAGCCCTAGGTTCCATTTTCTCCTCCTCCAAAGCAAGGAAAGCAAGGAACGTGGGTCAGGAACCCTTGGAGAAGAAGAACCTCATTGAAGAAACCATCCCTGCAGGTAAAAACCCTGTTTTTATTCTTTTTTATTTTGTTTTCAGATGTTAATGCCATTAGGAAACCACCCTTGCTGTGTAGTTTCGAATTTTAGGGTTTGTTTAGGTTTAAGTGTCCCCAACAATTGTTTTCCCTAATTATCAGAAACCCTAACCCTAGGTGTTCGTAGGTAGGTTGATTTCATCTCATATGGGTAGGTTGAACTCGATTTTTAGGGTTTTGGGTTGAGGATTCATGGGTTGTATGTATAATTATTTTCTGCACTGCATGTGTTTGATGAAATGCCAAAAAGGGATGAACCTATCTAATCTACTCTAATAAAAATCTAATTTGATGAATGATGTATGATGTCTATATATATTTATACATATGTATATAGATTTGATGTGTTTGTATATATATCTAGGTTTGTAGATGTGTGTGTGATTTGAAGAGGGGGGATTCACTGTGCAGTCGGGTTCTGGAAATTACTGTGTGTACAGAGCAGTCGGGTTTGGGAGAGAAATACATGTGCGTGTGGTTGTGTGTGTCTCAACATAAGGTATATGGCTGTGTATACTGACTTGTGTGTGAATTTAAGGGTATTAGATAATTTCCTGTGTGTGCAGTTGGGTTAGGAATTAGTGTGTTTGTGAATATGGCTGTGTTATGTATCAGTCAGTACTTGTTGTGTGTGTAAGTGTTTACATGAGGGATTGGTGTGATTGAATTTCAGTGCAGGATGTGCACAGTAGGTATATGTGTGTGCATTGGGGGGGAAATTCTGTGCAAGTGATACCTGTGTGTGGAGTGGACAGGGTATTCAGTGAGTATAGCTAGGTTCTAGGATACATACACAGTATCCTATGTAGGTATGTGTGAGGGTGTGTCCTTGTTCAGATAGTGAACTGTGTCAGTGACTTGGGTTTAAATGGCAGTGATTGTGTGTTTTGAGTTAGGATATAGGGTGTGTTCTCAGTAAAGGTTATGGCTATGTATGTGTGTGTGGGGGAATGATGCAATGTGTGAGCCTAACTAGTTTAGGGAGGAGAGTGTGAACCTGTGTGTTTCCGTAGGCAAATCAGGGAGTTGTGTGTGTGGGTGTAGGTAGTGTATCAGTGTACAAGAGTTCCCAGTGTGTGTGACTTACCTAGGTGAATCAATGTGTAGTTGTGTATCAGTTAGGTGTAGTTAACTGTGTGTTTTCCTAGTGTGTGTGTACATGTGTGTTAATGAGAAGAGGAGTAGCAGTTGGCATTATGGGAGAGATACTTGAATGTATCAGTCTAAACTGATACAGTGATTACCTGTGTGTATTGGGTTAGGAACTAGTATATGAGATCTCTATGTGTGCAATGTGTATCTGTGTGCAGTTATGCATAAAGTAAAGCCTGTGTACTGAGGAAGTTCTCAGGGTGCTGTGTCTACATGTGTAGGTATGTGTAGGGTGTTGTGTATCAGTTAATTGTGTGTATAGGATTAAGATCAGTGAGTATGGCTGTGTGTCAGGGTGTATACTGTGTAGATGTGTTAGGGGTATCAGTATCTGTGTTTGTGGGTGGGTGATAGGTTGGCTAAAGTATAAGACATGGGTAATAGTGTTGGTAAGGTATTGGTATAGGTTTGAGGAGATACTAAGGTATATGTTATGGTGCAAGGTATTGGTTAAGGTATTCAAGATTAATTGGGTTATGAGAGATATTAGAGTGATATAATAAGTATAGCTAAGATATTAGAGATAGTAATTATATAGAGTCTATATTGTAAGTATAGAACATATAATATAGTGTATTTAACTAGTATTAGTTAACAATAGCTAGTATGAACCAAGGAGCAAGGTATTAACTAGTATTGACCAAAAACCTAGAGTTGACTTAGTAACACCTAGTTTAGACCTAGAAATGGCCTAACACCCCATTTCAAATTAGCTAATCACTCTTATTATTCCAAACACCATTTTAACATTGTTATCTTATATATAGGTCATTTCGATCCCACTTTGGACATCGATCCTCACATTTTGCTCAGGACCCCAGGCGAGTACATTCTCTGACAGTTTTCATTGTTGATTACTTCTATAAATTGTAGTGTATTACATACTTGATTCCGACACTATGGATACACGGGTTAGCACCCTAGATCCCCATCATGAGGAGTCATGATTGGAATCCATCGTGCTAGCTGGGGGATGGGGAACTATTAGTAGATTATGTGATCATATCCAAATCCTTTACATGCATCATAGCTCACCCCACTTCTCACGTTGGGTGCGGCCTGACCATCTTTCATGCATCATAGCTGTTATATATGATTAACCTGACCACTACATGCATCATAGCTAACCATATGGTTAGCCTGACCTACAAGAATCATAGTTAATCATATATAACCAGCCTGATCTAGTCCCAAGCCGATCACATAATAAACTAATATTTCAAACACTTAGCTAGATGTTTTATCTTTATTCAGACTTACTTGTTCTAGCATTCACTGTTTATTGTTCATTGCTAGATGCTCTATTGCCTATTTCCATTCTTCTCCAGTATTTACATTTCTAGCATTTATTTCCATCTTGTATTTCTTACACTGTTTATAGATTTTGTCAATTTAATGAAACTGCTGTTAGTGCTTGTGCTCGCTCCAATCCTGACTGGATAACATTTTTCAGAGGACCTGGAGGATCTTAGCCCCACTCATTATGGCCCAGGATTAGAGGGAGATTTTACCTCGGAAATCCCAAAGGAGTTGCCTAGCCTAGAGGAGAACGTACCTGGCTGCTCTTAGATTATTTTCTGCATTTATTGTTTTAAACTGAGACTGAGATGTATTTATTATTTTGTGACTTTGTGAGGTCATCTAGACCAGGATTTGAGTTGGATTATTGTGGTTGGTTTATTTAGAACTCTTTTCTATTCTCATCGTGTCATTACTTCTTATAGCTTGTGATTGAGTATATCATAGAACTGTGGATTATTTATCATTGTCCTCCGTGCGGAGTTGAGACTATTGACAGGATATTATATGTTGAGATCTGGACAGCGTTCTACCGCCGATGCTGCGGCGTAGGCTGGACGTACCCACGACTCATGCCCAATTTCCGGGTGCGGGTCGTGACACGTTTTTAGTGGTGGCCCATGCAGGTCAGTAGTCGAGTCCTAGAACCGCATTAGAGCGATATCGTAGTGGTGCTCGCTTAGAGTATTACTACGAGCCTGTTTTAGGAAATAGGAATTAGGCCGAGGATATGCTCAATCACAATTAGGGAATTCTGATTCTTATGACATTACTCTTAATAATTTTTTCCTTTAGAATTTTTCTGTCCTTCCTTGATGATATCGTATCTATTGCCTTAATTAAATCTTTCGATCTGTCTTCAGGATGCCGCCAAGAAGGTCCCAGAGACTCAAAGCAGCAGATTCAGAGAGGTCTGCCACCTCTCGCCCTGCCGGACAGACATTCGCAGCACCTCCTACATCTCCAGTACATGTGGGAGTGTCTGCAGCATTCGGGGGTCCTCCACCACCAGTTCAGAGGGTCCCCACAGCTACGACGCCTCCACCACCACCAGTACAGCATCCAGGAGGTGTGCCCGTCGATGGAGCACAGATGTTCGCTTTGATTCAGGGCATGGTCGATGCCCAGAGGACGTCGGCAGAGGCCCAGAGAGTGCAGACTGAGGCACATCAGGCCCAGACAGAGATGATGAGGGTGAACATGGAGAATGCTCACCAAGTGGCTCTCCAGGCTGTGGAGAGAGTCACTCAGCAACAGCAGCATCCTGGTCAGCAACAACAGAGGTCGGGCACCATTGTGGACTTCAAGAGGATGATGCCTCGGGAGTTCAAGGGGACAGAAGGGATACTCTACGCCGATGATTGGCTAGAGGACATCGAGAGGAACTTGTATTTGGCGCAGCTTCCAGAGGCGCTCCAGATCGAGGCAGCTGGCAGCCAGATGTTCGACATTGCCCTGATGTGGTTTCGTACGGAGCCGAGACTCTTGCACAGAGGACTCACTTGGGAGGATTTCAAGGAACTCTTCAAAGAAAAGTTCTTTCCTGATGTTGCCCTGGGAGCTTTGGAGAGTCAGTTCCATGACTTAGCCCAGGGGAGCTCGTCCGTCGATGAGTATGCCGCGGAGTTTTCCCGCCTGAGCCGCTTTGCGCCATCGATGATTAGAGATCCGGGGGACAGGGCCCAGAAATTCAGAAAGGGGCTGACAAGGGAGATCAAGTCTCGCACGTCGGGACGTCGCACAGCTACCTACGAGGGCATATTGATGGATGCCCAAGTAGCCGAGGACGACTTGGGCCTCAGGCCCAAGAGGGGACGCGATGGCTCCGGAGGAGCAAACAGTAGTACGGGACCGGGCAAGCGTCCACACTTTCAGCAGCAACAGCAGAGACCCTTTCAGCAGCAGCACCAGGCACCAGCCCGAGGGCAGGTCCAGCAGCAGCAACAGAGACAGAACCAGCCCGCCATCCAGTGTGCGTACTGCGGGAAGATGGGACATACTAGAGATATCTGCAGGAAGAGATTAGGCTCATGTCTATCCTGCGGATCGACGACACACCAGCTGAAGGATTGTCCTACCTTTCGTCCAGGTCAGGGTGGAGCAGCCGCCCAGAGAGGACCAGACAGGGTACCTACCGTACCAGGAGGCCAACAACAGAGGGGACCACTTCCACCGCAACATCAGAAGTTTGCCCAGCATCAGCAGCAGAGAGGTGCACCCCAGGGGCGAGCATACGCCATGGCAGTCGAGGAGATCGAGCCAGCAGGAGACTTGATCACAGGTTCGGTTCTTCTCGATTGTATTCCCGCATTTACCTTATTCGATTCTGGCGCTTCCTATAGTTTTGTGTCTGTATCATATGCACTTCGACATCATTTAGAGACAGAACCATTAGCTAGGACTTGCAAGATCATGACTGGTGGAGGTATTATCCTAGTTCGTGATCACTGCAAGGACCGGAGAGTGTCAGTAGGAGGCCGAGACTTGAGCGTGAGTTTACTCGTCATGCCACTTCTGGGGTACGATATTGTGCTCGGAATGGACTGGTTGAGTAGACATCATGCTACTATAGATTGTTATAGAGGCAGAGTATTATTTAGACCACCAGGAGAGCCGGAGTTTGAGGTTGTCAGGGAAGCAGCGGAACAGAGGAGGAGCACGTTTTGCGGAGCCAGGACGGAAGAAGAGGAGTTGCCACATCCTCTAATAGCAGAGTTCCTGGATGTATTTCCAGAAGAGTTGCCAGGCTTACCGCCAGACAGAGATGTTGAATTCTCTATAGACTTGGTTCCAGGAGCGGAGCCCATTTCACAACATGTCTATAGAGTCAACAACAGCGAGCTGGCAGAACTGAAGAAGCAAGTTGAGGAGCTGCAGGACAAAGGCTTTATCAAATCCAGTTCATCACCATGGGGAACTCCGGTATTGTTCGTACCGAAGAAGGACGGCACGGTGCGCATGTGCATTGATTATAGAGCTTTGAACAATATCACTATCAAGAACAAGTACCCGTTGTCGAGGATAGATGACCTTTTTGATCAGTTGAGCGGGGCGAGGGTGTTTTCAAAGATTGATTTGAGGTCAAGCTATCATCAGGTGAAGGTGAAGAGAGAAGACACGCCGAAGACAGCTTTTCGGACCAGATACGGCCAGTTTGAGTTCATGGTAATGCCATTTGGTTTAACCAATGCGCCGGCAGTATTCATGAACCTGATGAACAAGGTGTTCCACCAGTACCTTGACAAGTTCGTGGTGGTGTTCATCGACGATATTCTTGTGTATTCCAAGACACCGGAGGAGCACGAAGAGCACCTGAGATTGGTCTTAGAGACTCTCAGGAGGGAGAAGCTGTACGGAAAACTCTCTAAGTGTGAATTCTTCCTTGACAAGGTCGAATTTCTTGGGCATGTGGTATCGGGTGACGGAATCTCGGTAAACCCAAAGAAGATCGAGGCAGTGGAGTCGTGGGCTACCCCCAGTTCGGTAGCTGAGATCAGGAGTTTTCTCGGGCTAGCAGGATACTACAGGAGGTTTGTACAAGACTTCTCCAAGATTGCAGCGCCGATGACCAGGCTGACTAGGAAGGATGTGGATTTTGTATGGACGGAGGAGTGCCAGGCTACATTTGATGAGCTGAAGAAGAGGTTGACGACAGCTCCAATTTTGACGTTGCCAGCAGGGACAGGTGGTTTCACCATCTACAGTGATGCTTCAGGGAAGGGTCTGGGATGTGTTCTTCAGCAGCACGGGAAGGTAATTGCCTATGCTTCCAGGCAATTATGCCCTCATGAAAAGAACTACCCCACCCACGACTTAGAGTTGGCAGCAGTTATCTTCGCTCTAAAGCTGTGGAAACATTACCTGTACGGAGAGCGTGTGGAGATCTTCACAGACCACAAAAGCTTGAAGTACGTATTCACACAGAAGGAGCTGAACATGAGGCAGAGAAGGTGGTTGGAGTTGATGAAGGACTTCGATATCTCATTGCAGTACCATCCAGGGAAGGCCAACGTAGTCGCCGATGTCTTGAGCAGGTATCCGATGGCTATGTACTTGACGACAGATAGGCATTTGTTGGCTGATCTGGAAAGCTTGGAGATTGAGGTGTTAGTTCCCGGTACTGAGATTCAGATGTGGGGATTGCAGATACAGTCCGAGCTGATGGACAGGATCAGAGCTGCGCAGTACGATAATGAGACTCTGAGGAGTATAAGAGCACAGGTTCAGATAGGATTGTCGGACGACTTTACTATCGCAGATGACGGTTCTTTACGGCACGGCACGAGGATATGTGTGCCTAGCGGGGAGCTGCGCGAGGAAGTTTTGCAGGAGGCACACCGCTCTCAGTACTCGATGCATCCCGGTGCCAACAAGATGTATCGAGACTTGAGGGAGCACGTATGGTGGTATGGAATGAAGCGCGAGGTAGCACGCTTCGTATTCCGGTGTCTAGTGTGCCAGCAGGTAAAGGCAGACCGACAGAGGCCAGGTGGTTTGCTTCAACCTTTACCGATTCCAGAATGGAAATGGGAGCACGTGACCATGGATTTCATTTCAGGGCTTCCACGTTCGCCAGGAGGGAAAGACGCGATTTGGGTCATCGTGGACAGGTTGACCAAATCAGCCCATTTCTTACCTTTCAAGGTGGGCACGTCGACAGAGAGGCTCGCAGAGATGTACGTGCGACAGATTGTTAGGCTTCATGGAGTTCCTGTGAGCATCGTCTCAGATCGGGATAGTCGTTTCACTTCCCACTTCTGGAGGAGTCTGCAGGCTAGCTTGGGCACTCAGCTCAAGTTCAGTACCGCATATCACCCCCAGACAGACGGGCAGTCTGAAAGGACTATTCAGACTCTCGAGGATATGCTACGCACTTGTATTCTAGATCTCGGAGGTTCTTGGGAGGATCATCTGCACCTGGTAGAGTTCGCTTACAACAACAGCTACCAGGCCAGCATCGAGATGTCACCATTTGAGGCTCTTTATGGACGGAGGTGTCGTACACCGTTATCGTGGGACAACGTTGGAGAGAGAGCCTTGCTAGGACCAGAAATGGTCGTGGATGCAGCAGAAAAGGTAAAACTCATCAGAGACAGACTGCGAGTGGCGCAGGACAGACAGCGGCATTGGGCTGACAGCCACCGTAGACCCCTTGAGTTTCAGGTATAGATTGTTATTTTCTGATTTGTGTTTGTTTGTTTAGACTGCGTGTTGAGACTGTTTTGTTTTAGGTTGGCGATCTAGTATTTCTACGGATTTCTCCGACACGTGGAACGATTCGTTTTGGTAGAGGCGGGAAGCTTAGCCCACGCTACATCGGACCCTTCGGTATTCTTGCGAAGATAGGTGCAGTGGCGTATAGACTAGACTTGCCGCCTGTATTGGAGGGAGTGCATAATGTGTTCCACGTGTCGCAGCTGAGACGGTACGTGGCCGACCCTAGTCACGTACTTGATTACTCGGAGATTGAGGTTGGTCCGACGCTCAGCTACCCTGAGCAGCCCGTAGAGATCTTGGACCGCAGAGAGAAGGTGTTGCGGAACCAAACTATTCCTTTGGTTCATGTAGCATGGAGACATCACTCTCCAGGGGAGTCGACCTGGGAGAGAGAGGACGAAATGCGCGAGCAATACCCGTATCTCTTCTAGACTCGAGGTATATTTCCTTTCTGATTTCATTCTTGTTCTAGTTCAGTCCAATTTCGAGGACGAAATTTCTTTTAGGAGGGTAGACTTGTCACTACCACATTTCCAAATAAGGGCATTTGTGTAATTTCACCATTTTAAATAATTATGTATTAAATTAAATTGCTGAGTTTTATAAACTAATTATATATCGTAAGTGATATTTGGTTTTAGGTCAAACCCTAGAACGCATTAGGACAAACCCTAATGACCAGACCCTAATTTAAAAACCCAGTTCTAGTGAAACCCTAGAATTCTAATTTTAGGTTTGGACCTCAAACCCTAGAAGGCCTAAACCTGAGTTAATTAGGTTCTACATGAGAGGGCCAGGGGGGTTTAATCTAAAAACTATGCATGGAAACCCTAAAACTAGGTTTAATATAAAAAGGAAGCTTCTCACAAAGCCATCCTTCATGTAGAAAAAAGAAACCCTAGCCTCCATCAAGAGAAACCATCTCCCCACCCCAAAATTTCGAAATCTAGCCCTAGGTTCCATTTTCTCCTCCTCCAAAGCAAGGAAAGCAAGGAACGTGGGTCAGGAAGCCTTGGAGAAGAAGAACCTCATTGAAGAAACCATCCCTGCAGGTAAAAACCCTGTTTTTATTCTTTTTTATTTTGTTTTCAGATGTTAATGCCATTAGGAAACCACCCTTGCTGTGTAGTTTCGAATTTTAGGGTTTGTTTAGGTTTAAGTGTCCCCAACAATTATTTTCCCCAATTATCAGAAACCCTAACCCTAGGTGTTCGTAGGTAGGTTGATTTCATCTCATATGGGTAGGTTGAACTCGATTTTTAGGGTTTTGGGTTGAGGATTCATGGGTTGTATGTATAATTGTTTTCTGCACTGCATGTGTTTGATGAAATGCCAAAAAGGGATGAACCTATCTAATCTACTCTAATAAAAATCTAATTTGATGAATGATGTATGATGTCTATATATATTTATACATATGTATATAGATTTGATGTGTTTGTATATATATCTAGGTTTGTAGATGTGTGTGTGATTTGAAGAGGGGGATTCACTGTGCAGTCGGGTTCTGGAAATTACTGTGTGTACAGAGCAGTCGGGTTTGGGAGAGAAATACATGTGCGTGTGGTTGTGTGTGTCTCAACATAAGGTATATGGCTGTGTATACTGACTTGTGTGTGAATTTAAGGGTATTAGATAATTTCCTGTGTGTGCAGTTGGGTTAGGAATTAGTGTGTTTGTGAATATGGATGTGTTATGTATCAGTCAGTACTTGTTGTGTGTGTAAGTGTTTACATGAGGGATTGGTGTGATTGAATTTCAGTGCAGGATGTGCACAGTAGGTATATGTGTGTGCATTGGGGGGGAAATTATGTGCAAGTGATACCTGTGTGTGGAGTGGACAGGGTATTCAGTGAGTATAGCTAGGTTCTAGGATACATACACAGTATCCTATGTAGGTATGTGTGAGGGTGTGTCCTTGTTCAGATAGTGAACTGTGTCAGTGACTTGGGTTTAAATGGCAGTGATTGTGTGTTTTGAGTTAGGATATAGGGTGTGTTCTCAGTAAAGGTTATGGCTATGTATGTGTGTGTGGGGGAATGATGCAATGTGTGAGCCTAACTAGTTTAGGGAGGAGAGTATGAACCTGTGTGTTTCCGTAGGCAAATCAGGGAGTTGTGTGTGTGGGTGTAGGTAGTGTATCAGTGTACAAGAGTTCCCAGTGTGTGTGACTTACCTAGGTGAATCAATGTGTAGTTGTGTATCAGTTAGGTGTAGTTAACTGTGTGTTTTCCTAGTGTGTGTGTACATGTGTGTTAATGAGAAGAGGAGTAGCAGTTGGCATTATGGGAGAGATACTTGAATGTATCAGTCTAAACTGATACAGTGATTACCTGTGTGTATTGGGTTAGGAACTAGTATATGAGATCTCTATGTGTGCAATGTGTATCTGTGTGCAGTTATGCATAAAGTAAAGCCTGTGTACTGAGGAAGTTCTCAGGGTGCTGTGTCTACATGTGTAGGTATGTGTAGGGTGTTGTGTATCAGTTAATTGTGTGTATAGGATTAAGATCAGTGAGTATGGCTGTGTGTCAGGGTGTATACTGTGTAGATGTGTTAGGGGTATCAGTATCTGTGTTTGTGGGTGGGTGATAGGTTGGCTAAAGTATAAGACATGGGTAATAGTGTTGGTAAGGTATTGGTATAGGTTTGAGGAGATACTAAGGTATATGTTATGGTGCAAGGTATTGGTTAAGGTATTCAAGATTAATTGGGTTATGAGAGATATTAGAGTGATATAATAAGTATAGCTAAGATATTAGAGATAGTAATTATATAGAGTCTATATTGTAAGTATAGAACATATAATATAGTGTATTTAACTAGTATTAGTTAACAATAGCTAGTATGAACCAAGGAGCAAGGTATTAACTAGTATTGACCAAAAACCTAGAGTTGACTTAGTAACACCTAGTTTAGACCTAGAAATGGCCTAACACCCCATTTCAAATTAGCTAATCACTCTTATTATTCCAAACACCATTTTAACATTGTTATCTTATATATAGGTCATTTCGATCCCACTTTGGACATCGATCCTCACATTTTGCTCAGGACCCCAGGCGAGTACATTCTCTGACAGTTTTCATTGTTGATTACTTCTATAAATTGTAGTGTATTACATACTTGATTCCGACACTATGGATACACGGATTAGCACCCTAGATCCCCATCATGAGGAGTCGTGATTGGAATCCATCGTGCTAGCTGGGGGATGGGGAACTATTAGTAGATTATGTGATCATATCCAAATCCTTTACATGCATCATAGCTCACCCCACTTCTCACGTTGGGTGCGGCCTGACCATCTTTCATGCATCATAGCTGTTATATATGATTAACCTGACCACTACATGCATCATAGCTAACCATATGGTTAGCCTGACCTACAAGAATCATAGTTAATCATATATAACCAGCCTGATCTAGTCCCAAGCCGATCACATAATAAACTAATATTTCAAACACTTAGCTAGATGTTTTATCTTTATTCAGACTTACTTGTTCTAGCATTCACTGTTTATTGTTCATTGCTAGATGTTCTATTGCCTATTTCCATTCTTCTCCAGTATTTACATTTCCAGCATTTATTTCCATCTTGTATTTCTTACACTGTTTATAGATTTTGTCAATTTAATGAAACTGCTGTTAGTGCTTGTGCTTCGCTCCAATCCTGACTGGATAACATTTTTCAGAGGACCTGGAGGATCTTTGCCCCACTCATTATGGCCCAGGATTAGAGGGAGATTTCACCTCGAAAATCCCAGAGGAGTTGCCTAGCCTAGAGGAGAACGTACCTGGCTGCTCTTAGATTATTTTCTGTATTTATTGTTTTAGACTGAGACTGAGATGTATTTATTATTTTGTGACTTTGTGAGGTCATCTAGACCAGGATTTGAGTTGGATTATTGTGGTTGGTTTATTTAGAACTCTTTTCTATTCTTATCGTGCCATTACTTCTTATAGCTTGTGATTGAGTATATCATAGAACTGTGGATTATTTATCATTGTCCTCCGTGCGGAGTTGAGACTATTGACAGGATATTATATCTTGAGACCTGGACAGCGTTCTACCGCCGATGCTGCGGCGTAGGCTGGACGTACCCACGACTCATGCCCAATTTCCGGGTGCGGGTCGTGACACTCGTGGAGCAGACCGTCCAGAAAGTTCGATTAATTCGGGAAAGATTAAAGGTAGCTCAAAGCCGTCAGAAGAGCTATGCGGATGTTCACCGGAGACCGCTAGAGTTTCAAGTAGGCGACCGGGTATTCCTCAAGGTCTCGCCCATGCGAGGTGTCAGCAGGTTCGGAGCAAAGGGAAAGCTAAGCCCGAGATTTGTCGGTCCGTTCGAAATACTAAAGCGGGTTGCTTCAGTTGCTTATCAAATAGCACTACCACCATCCCTATCCGACGTACATGATATATTCCATGTTTCCCAATTTAGGAAATATGTGTACGATCCAAGCCACGTGGTAGACCTTGAACAACTGAATCTCCAGGCCGACTTGACGTATGTAGAACAACCAGTACAAATTTTGGATAGAAAAGAAAAGCTGTTTCGGACCCGTTCGGTTCCTCTAGTGCGCGTGCTTTGGCGGAATCACTCTGTCGAAGAATCTACTTGGGAGCTTGAATCAGAGATGAGGGAAATGTTCCCCTCATTATTTCCTAGTGGTAGGTTCTATTCCTTAAGTTTTGGGACGAAACTTCCAATTAGTTGGGTAGGATGTGGTGCCCCGTTCCCCCTATTCGGGGAGCGCGGCTAAGAAATACAAGACGGTATCGTTCGATCGGGATAGATTGAATCAAGAACTCATCCTCGTTATGGATTTGTCTCTTCGGAATCGATTTCCATATTCAGTGGACCGCGCCCCCGGGATCGACTTAGCGGCAGAGTCAGGAGGGACCTCTCCGCTGCATCTTTTGTTGCCTAGTTTTCGCTGTCGCTTGTTGCTTTCGTGCCTTGAGTTGGTTTTCAGATTTGCTTGGGTTTTCTTGAACGGTTTCGATAGATTTTATTGCTTTCATTCGTAGAACTGCACTTCAATTTCGATAATGGAAAGAGAGGAAGAAGTATTGATCAGCTGTTCGTGGCAATGCAGGTGATCCAGCAGTAGGCGCCGCTCGAACGGACTCCTAAAGCACTTCTTTCCTTCTTCCTTCCAACTACTAAAGTGAGTGGCTACCAACCCGATTAGATAGCCCTGCTTCCAAGCTTCACATCTAAAAATTTGCACTCTTCTTTGCCCTGATCAAACGATACCAAGTAATAACTAAAAGACTTCAAGATAATAAAGGGAATAGACTTGGGTAAAGTTATGCTTGTCAAATGAAACTTGTGAACGGTTACTTACTTACATGCTTGCTCGTTTGGAATGTTCATCATATGCATAAATATAAGTTAGAATGTATATTTCTTCTTAAAACTGTGCTATGTATAGAACTCATCTTCAATGCAATAACTCAACAGGAAGACTATGCAAAAGTAGATCTTACCCTGTTATTGCCCTGTGCCTAATATTGTCCTGTATTGCCTCAAAATGCTAACTTAGTGTACTGCGTTGATCACGGACAACTTGTGCACAAGGTCTTAGTTCCTGCGGACGGTCGCTGGGGCACTGGCACCGATCCGATCCGGACGGAACTCACGATAGTCGCCTGCTTCGGATAGAGTGGCTTGTGGCACCTCCTGTCCTCTCCGCCGCACGTCATTCCGTCCCGAGACTAGCCCGTCCATTATGGCAACGTGCCAGTGATCCCCTCGTAAATTTAAACCTGTTGCTACTAACTTGTGTCTTCTTGGCAGGGAAGGCAAGGTAAGTATTATGCAGGTGGTTCAGACGGGCAGGTAAATGTCACCGAACGGTGGCGGGTTATTTCAATGATTCTATGTCTTATTGTAAAATGAACTAAGGCAAGATAAAAACTCACAATAAATATGCATGCTTCATTAAAACAATGTATTGATTGGTATAGTTGGGTTAGCTTGCCTTCATCAGTACGTTTCGATGTACTGACCCTCGTTGAAACAGATTCCTTGCGCTAGGAGAACCAAGCGAGGAGCAGGAGACAAACCCCAATCCAGTCCAGCTGTAGGCACGCCTCGACCGTGCCATATTTTGAAGCATTTTGAAGAAGAAGCATTTTGAAGAAGAAGCTAGCCCCCAAGCAACCATGCAGCTTCGTGGCAAAGCAGTCGTTCCGACCCAAGGTCTTATATTTTGAGTTGTAGTAAAGGATGTAATGTACAGGACTGCTATCTCATTTTGTGCCAACACTTTTGTAACCCCATAGAGGCAATCCTTATGACTCAGTTCAAGGAGTTTGTAATAGATGTTCATATTATCAATAAAAAGAGAACTTTCTATGCTTCAAATCTGTGTTCATTATCTGCGTACTCTGAATATGTGCTCGCTATGCAAAACAAAAATACTTAGCCTTGTGCGGTAGGCAACCTAGGCCCGCACGGCGGTCACGCCCGGGGGACGAATATCGATTCTACGGAATTGGGGCGTGACATAGAGGGTGCCCCAGTGGCACAACATCTGAACGAGGTTCAGGGTATTATCAATCAGCTATCTTTGATGAAGATGGTGATTGATAATGAGCTTTAGGCCTTTTTTCTTTTGAGTTCTCTGTCGAAAATCAGGGAGACGTTGGTAGTGTTGGTGAGCAACTATGCGCCTGGTGGAGTTGTCACGATGAGGCAGTCAAAAGAAGCTTGTTTAACGAGGAGATCTGGCGTAATCAAGTAGAATAATCGCAGGAGTCCGCTCTGGTGGCTTCCTACGGAAAGGAAAGACACAAGTCACATGCGAGAACATGGAAGAGTTCTCGGGAACTTACGACTGTAGACCGCAATGAGGGCTGCTATCACTATGGCAAAAAGCTCATATCAAGAGGAACTGCATGAAGCTCAAAGTTGAGAAGGTCAAAGGCAAGGATGATCAGAAGGATCTCACAACTATGAAAGATTTTATCATCGCAATAACCGACACAGAGGAACCTTGTGGCATATGTCAAGATGGCGATTGGGTCATGGATACGGGGGCATCGTATCACGCCACTCCATATAGGAGAATCTTTATGTCTTACCATGATGACATATTTGGACGTGTGAAAATGGGCAACAAGGGGACGACTGCAGTTGTAAGCATCAGTGATATGCACTTGACAATGGAGCTTGGTGAGAAGCTCGTTCTCAAGGATGTGCGATATGTACCGAGTTTGCGCTATAACTTGGTTTCGTTCTCAACGGAGCTTGGGAGGCTGGCGGATGATGGCTGTCGCAATTTGTTTGGGAACAAAGATTATATGCTTATGAAGAGTTTCCAACAGCTTGCTCGAGAAGATTTATGTTGTGACATGTACAAGCTCAAGCCGCTGAGTTGTACATGCAGGCCATAGACATCGGATGGAGGCTTGAGGAGTATTCGATAGGAGTTGGATCATCAGAAACTTGTTGTAGAGGGGCTTCGAGATACTTTAAGAATTACGGAGGATTCGGTTCATCGAGACAAAGCAATGAATGATGATAAGTCAAATATTGAGGGTCAGTATGTCGGTCCCATGACAGCTGGTCAGTCTCTAGGTGGGGGGTTGCTTCACGAATCTGGTTTTGGCGATGGGTGGTTTGCAAAAGCTTTACAGAGTGACTTTGGTTTTAGCAGTTCGAGGCCAGAGAGGAGATCAAGGTTTGCAGCAAACTCAATCTGAGGCGGGAGCGTCACCATTCACATAGTTTCGAGGGAGCTGGGGTTCATCGACAATATGCATAGTGCGTGATATTCTGCTCGAGTACGCATGCATATGTGGAAACTTCAAGTTCGGACATGAAGGTGGGCAGATTCAGGAGTTCGAATCTCAGAAGAATTGTACCGTTCGCTTGGTTAGGCCAGCCAAGGGTGAAGAAGCTCGTCGGAACGTTAACACATTTCGGTGGAAGATGGAAATCAGGGACAGGCAACCAAGACTAACTGTGAGGCTGATAGTCATGGACTTTGGTCTCAGCCGTGTCATTGATGTCGGCAGGATCCCAATGGTACAGAAGGTGCTACGCATGTTAGCTAGCGTCGGCGTGACGGTCGAGGAGCTGGAGACGAAGGAAGATACAAAGCAACTTGGGAGATCGTAGATTGGTGGCATGGGGGAGTAGGAACTCTATCGTGGGACGACAGGCATGGAGTCCAGTTGAGAAGCCATGGGGTCAACACCCTCTCATCAGGCTAGATGGAGAGATTGTTAGGGTCCAGTCTGGATTTGGTGAATTTTGGAGCCCAAATATGGTCAAAGATTTGATTTGATATAATTTAAAAATCTACATTAAATGTAAGATTTGATTAGATTTTAAATTTGTACCAAATATTTAATTTGACCATATTTGGATGTTCATAATTGGTGTTGGGCTATTTTAGGTGGAATATGATTCTTATTTTAAGGTTTCCTATTTAGGAAATCCTATTATGACCTAAAATATGATTTCTCATCCTATAAATATAGGAGGAGGGTGGAGGCACAAAACATAGTATAAGTTGGAGATTCGGGGTGCTTATCTACAGAAAATCTAAGAGAAAGTCCGTGCTTTGCTCTTAGGACTTCGTCATCCAAGACAGAAAGAAGAACAAGATTTGAACGAGGAGTCGTCGCCTTCGCTAAGGGAGATTGCTACGGGTTAGTGAGTGATTTCAATTGTAATATCTTTATTTTCTTCTTGAGTGTGGTAAGGGAGATAAAACTATTAGGGCAAAGTGTTAAACATTAATTTTGTCAATCTTTTAATTTTACCTGAGTTATAAAGATTGGGATTTGTCTAGGTGACATAGTCACCATCATATACTTGTCTTTATCTGTGCTTAGTGTTCGTTAGACAGGGGTTGGTTATCTCAGGTGGGTTGGCCTAAAGTTTTTGCTGCGGATACTCTCATATACGGTATCGGAACGCTTGCAGGGCTAGTCTGGTTCCTAATATCTCCACACCTAGGTACTCCCTAATTGCATCTTCACCAGAAAATGACTCTTCAAATATTATATATTCACCCATAACAGGTAATCCTAAATTATTTGCTACATCTACTAAGGTAATAGTCATTTCTCCAACTGGTAGCTGAAATGTATTTTGTCCATATCACCAATGCTCAACTAGACTGAGAATCAAATCTCTATCATGACGTAGAAAACGTATCTCGTCAATGTACTGAAATCCAAATATGCTCATCATGGCCTCTTGTTCGTCAGTCAAATTCTAACACCCAAATTTTTGCTTATACCGCCATATACCATGCTCTCGCATTCGTACTTTGTCACTATAATCGTATAGCTATATATAAAAAAATATTATTATTACTAGAGACATGACAAATATATACATTATAAGAACAAACACAATTAAAATTTAATTTACCTTTCCAGAAAATACCTAATTACAAATATGTGATTCACGTTGTTGGATAATCAGATCTCTGGTGGGCCCTCTCGGAATACGACCATCGTTTTGTCGATCCATCTGTTAGCAATAGAGTAAAAGTTAATTATACATAACTATAATATAACCTCTTTAAAAAAGTAAAGAGATTACATTTTCTTAAAATAAAAGAAAAAAGAAAAAGACAATACATAGTTAGGAAATAAAACCTCTTCCCTTCTCTGTTTTTTCTCTTCCCGTGTTGTTCACTATATTCTATTCTTCTCTCTTCTCTTATATTGTTTCCTCTCTACTTGTGCTTGTTTGTTGTTCATCTCTTGCCATCTTATATAACTTCTACCACCACTACACACCTACAAATTAAACCCCAAAACTCCGACAACCAAACTACAGAACCGATAGGAGAAAAATATTTCTCGACAGCCTACCAAACTGTAGACTCGACATAATCCCATGTGCACGATTTCTGCTAGACCGTCAGACGAAAATTGGACAAGTCCAATTTTTGCCATAAATTGGGCAAGTCCAATTTCTGCCAAACTTTCTGACGGAAAGGTCTTCCACATATAATTTTTTTAAACATCTACTGCTCTGACCAATTTCAGTAGGTTTCAGTACCATGTAGAAAATTTTCTGTATAATAATAGTATTATCATATTATTACATATATTATTTTAAGCCTAAATGACAACTCTCGTAATTATCTAGTTGACCCTATTAACTTTAATGAATAATTTTAATCGGTAAACAAATACAACGATATATTTGGAAAGAAAATTTTCACGGTGAACCTGAATTTTTCGCATTATGTAGTTGTATAGATTCTTTCATATTAAGATAAATTGGGATTCAAAAATTAACTAGTTTAATAAGTTTAACTTAATTGTTCGGACATTTAGAGGCTATCTATGCCAAATCAGACATTTTTTTGTAAAATATTTTTCCGGCGTGACGAAAAAATAATTTTCTTGCAAACTAGTTTAATAAGTTTAACTTAATTATTCGGACATTTACAGGCTATCTATGCCAAACCACATACCGGACTTAATAATAAAGGACCACGTCGGAACTGGCCATGGGAATGGACATAGGCTTCGGGACGATAAGGGACGGACCTCTCTTGGTAGCTAAGATAAAAGGCCCAGCACTAGGCCGGCCAACCAACCTGGATCTATTATTAATCGGGCAGCACATGGGCCAATTTTTTCGGGTGGAACTTCTGCCGGGTCGGTTCATGCGGACTGGTCTGGCCCAATTATAGGTTTAGTAGTGTCTTTTGATTTGTTTGATTTATTTATTTTTCCAAATTTATTATCTTCTTTATTTCTTAGTGACTGAAAAGACCAAACGACCATCACAGGCCAAGATCAACCCAATTCATACAATTAAATTGAACAAACTAAAGCGCGTCTTGCCCTCAAAATTGGACCGTGGACTGGCCTCACCAATATTCCAATGGTTGGATCAGTTTCTAAACCAAATCAAAACTATATAAACAAAATAGTGGCCATTTTATACAAATTTTACTTTGAACTTAAATTGAATATTAAGACTGTGCCTAACATGAAGACCTTTACCTTAGAGTTGGCCTCTATTTATTAGACAAATCACTTACTCTTTTTTTTTTTAAGTATTGTTTATCTAACACAACCAAAATGCTATCTTTTAGACACATTTTTTTTTCCTTGAGTTATTTGATTTTATGTGCAAGATAGATTTTATGGAAGAGGAGATTATGTACAAGTGGATTCAAGAAAGATATGGTAATGGATGTGTATGGGGGCAGGGGTGAGCGGTCGGTTTATTCGGTTTCAACCGAACCGAAATAGTTAAAATCGAATAAACTAAAATTTTAAAAATATAAAATCGAAATCCAACCGAAATTAGCCATAACCGAAACCGAACCGAATAATCGATTCGATTTATTCGATTGAGTTATTTTTATTGTTTAGACCGGACCCAAAGTTGAGAACGTGCTAAATTATATTAAAAATTATAATTTTTATACACACATTTGTTGTATTTCAAAGTTGCGTCTAAAGTTATACTAGTTGTTAAACTATCAAATTTGAACTTCAAACCACATACAAGAATTGTTGTTTTCAATATATAAATATTTTTAATCAAAAGATATGTATAAAATTGAGAGTATTTAAATAATTGCATAAGTTTTATTCAGTTTTCAATTTTAGACCGAAATCGAAACCCAAAACCAAATAAGGACCAAACTGATTTTTTTTTTTCAAACTGAACCGAGTCTTCAATGTTTCTGGTCCAAAACCGAATAATGCTCACCCTTATGAAGGAAAAGTTTTCTTCATTATTCTCTAGTGGTAGGTTATGTTCTTAAGTTTCGAGGACGAATTTTTTTCTTAGTTGGTTATTATGTAATGCCCTGCTCCACTTTTGTGGGAACTATGTTAGAAATCCTATCAGTATCGATTGATCAGGACAGTTTAAATTAAGATCCTTCTTCTCTTTGGATTGACTTCTTCAGAATCAAGTCCTAAATACAGTGGATCGTGTCTTGAGGATGAACTCTATATAAGAGTCACTTTCTCAAGCATTTTTACTGTTTGTTTTTGTTGTCATTTTTGTTGTTGCTTTCTGTATTATTTTTTTGAATACATTTTCATGGAATTTTCTTTGCTTGCCTTCATCTATTTATGCATTCATATCGAATTCTAGGAGAAATAGAGAAGAAGAATATTGTTTCTCTGTTGGTACAAATACAGGTGACTGCGTCGGTAAAACTTGAGCGAAGCGTTGGATCTCTCTCTCTCTCTCTCTCTCTCTCTCTCTCTCTCTCGGTAATTCTCCAACAATGAGTGGCTTTGATCCTTATTTCTTTATCTTCACACCTTAACAAATGACTCTCTTCTTGTGTCCATAAATCAGTGATATCGTTAAAAAAAAAGAATCAAGATAAAAGAGAGTACCTTATTATTGCATGCTTGTCATATAAAAATGTGTATTGTGTTATTGTTGTTAATTAGAAATAGAATTCATGGATAAATGTTGCAACAAGTAGTTTGGAAGTTATGAGCGATGGCTAGAGGTAGGTAGAATACTAATGAGAACGTGTTGAGTAGTTATATAAAGTTTTTTTTGTCTTGCATGCTATGTTTATCAACTAAGTTTCTTAGGTATGCATGGCCATGAACAACTTGTGCACAATATTTGGTCCCTCGAACGGTTGTCAGGACACCGAGATCGGTTCGGCCTAGGGGGAACAAGGATAGAAGTGCTGACGTGGGACCTTCGTTGGGGTTAGCTACCTGGACGCAAAATGATCGTCGTCTTACCATAGTTAGTCTAAAATGATATGTCACTAGTAACCTTCGTACATACATATTACATTGCTAATAATATTAAATCGTAGGGAAGAACACGGTAAGCTATAATTGTAGGGAAGGAAAATCGATTATGGGTAAGAATCACCGTTTGGTGATGCATATTATGTTGTTATATTCCTGTCATATAATTTGTCATTGAACTAAGAAAAAGATAACTAATAATAATGTATGATTTTACATTATTACTATATTAATTTTGGTGAGTTTGATTAATTCGTTGCTCACTAGTACATGGCAATGTACTGATGCATATCTCCATATGTGCTATGAACCAAGGAGGCGTACCGAGGAACTGAAGGCTCCGCTTAGTTGCGTAGAAGCTTTGTTCATATTTTAAAGCTGTCGAAGTTGCATTTTGAAGACTCCCACCGAAAGTGTTTATATCTGTTATTTTTAGTAAAGAAATATGATGTATGAAACGATGTATCTCATTCTGTTGTTTAAGTTGTAAGCCCGTACGACATCCTTTACTCAATTATTTGGAAACTGTGTATCAAATATGAATTATAAATAAAAATGTTATTTTTTGTGTCAAATTGTTATTCAATTTCTCTGCTTAACTCTGTTGCACATAAACACGCCTTGTACAAACACAACTTAAGCTAGTATGATATCATGTCGGTGGCGACTTATCGATTTGACAGAATCGGGACGTGACAGTAGTTCCCCCCTAGTTTGAGTGGAGGAAAAGCAGAGAATGGAGGTTAGAGAGAAGAAAAATGAGGAAGAGAATTAAGGTTAGGGTTCGATTACGGTTATAGTTAGTGCCACTGGCAGAGCCAGCTATGGGCAAGTGGGGTCATGTAACCTTATATATATATATATATATATATATATATATATATATATATATATATATATGAGTAAACGAGATATGAGTCATAGACTCATATTCCTATATGATCCATGAACATGTGGACCAATAGGAATGGATTCATACATCCCATGTTCACCCATGTGCACTAGTACACTCCATTCATATTGGTCCATATGTGCATTGACTCATGTAGGAATATGAGCCTATGGCTCATATCCCTTCTTTCCTATATATATATATATATATATATATATATATATATATATATTCAAAAAATGGATTCTATTTTATGTGCTCCTCTCTCCGAGTCTCCTCACTCATGCGTTTATCTCTCTATTCTCTCTCCCATGTGCCCTCTCTCTCTCTCATGTTGTATCTCTCCTCCTCATTCGTTAGGTAACACCTACAAATATATTTGATTTATTTTTATTTTTTAAATGATTCCCAAATGATTCATGTCCTAATTAATTTTTTTCTTATTTGTTCTTAGATGACAAGATTTAATTTGCTCTTAGATGGAATAAAATTGTTTGCTAGTGTAAAAATTTTCGATTAAAAAAATAAAGTTAAACTAAATTTGTGAGACTCGTCTCATAGTATCTGTATTGGTATACAGATACATATTTTATACTGTATACTGTGCTTTATTGGATCTCGTGGAATCTCAAAAAAATTTCAAAACTAAAACTTTTTCCCTGACCGGAATGCCGCTAGTATACCGCAACATACCGACGAAAATCCGTCCGACAGATGTTTGTTTTGCTTTTGAGATATTTTCTAGATATTATCATTTAGATATTTTCGTGCCTAGTTTGATACTTTCTATTATCCATTGGTTTCTTGGTTTTTTATTGAGCGGTCGAGATTGATTTAATCTCGTGGCTTGGATTGCTGACGTAGCGGATCGGACGGTCACGATTAAATTACCTCTTATATATATACAAATTGATCTTCTCTCTCCTCTCTCTTTTCTTCTTTCTTCTCTCTCTTTATTTCCTCTCCATTTTTTCCATGATCTTGGAGCCTGGTCTTGAGGCCTAAGAGTGTGGTTTTTGAATCCCTCTTAGTGGTGGAGTTGAAGGTTTAGGCTGGGAGTTTGACTTTAGGCAAGTACATCTTGCCGAACTTTTGAACAAAAGTATTTTTATTGTCGTTTTTGTTTTTCTTGATATTTTATATTTAGAATTTCATGGAACTTATTTTTATAAATATGTTTCTCTAGTAATTTTCAATCTTGTACATGTTTTAGAAATTGGCTTGAGCTTGGTGTTGACTTTTCTTGTAGAAACTCTGGTATTTACCCGATATGAAACTCGGTGTAACACCCCGTTCCGCTCAAGTGGACTGCCGATTCAAACGATAAAAGTGCAATGTCCCGACCCGCTTTGCTCAGGCGAGAATACTCGTTTGAGGCAAAGGATATCCAGACTTGTCCCTACAGGAGTTTGGCTTAGACTTTCAGAGGCTCGCTTGACGTATCGCTCAACCGAGGCGAATCATCGCTAAGGTGGGTGGCTACGATGAACTTGTCTTTGCTTAGCCAGCACACATAAAATATGGAATGATACATGCTAGTCGCTAGGTGAATCACCCCCTGCATGCTAATAAGAATACAACGCACCTAGCTAAGGGAATAATCCCAGCTTGTATTGCTTGTGCTAGAACATGAAAATGAAATATTGCTTATATTCAGACCCTCGCATGCTACCCTAGATCTTGTCGCTCGAAAAGTCCCTTACGGTTTCACCCATCGGCTTACCTTCGGGCCCGAGTCAACGTGATTGCTTAAATTCCTTACAAAGGCATGCTTGCTTGCTTAGACATGTTAACTTGTAATGTTACCTCGATTTATGAACTCATGCCACAAATGTCTAACGTTATCAGTATCGTACATGCATTGAGTCAACCAGGAGACTATCAAATAGTCCTTCTGTGCAATATGAACCTACAAGTATCCGGGACCGTTGGGTCGCTAAGGCAGTCTCCGCACCAGGAGAATGCATCAAGGCAAGAATGAATATTGATTGAGAATCACACTTGAATGATAATCATGCCAAGTATGCATCTGAACGAGGATCGTGTCAAGTAAAGAAAGAATCTCAGCTCGTGGAGCAAATGCTCGTTCAGAATAAGAATTAAGATTCATGATTTTTATGTCAAGCTATGGAAAAAGGATAGACCCTGACCTGCATTAACGCGGACAACTTGTGCACAAGGTTTTATGTTCTTTCGCGGTCGGTTGCCAGGGCGCTGGGACCGGTCCGATCCGGACGGAAATGTATGAGTGGTCGTATGTTATGTGATGGAGTGGTCTACAGTAGGGCTCGCCACCTGCATTGCAAATTACTTTTAGTCTCGAGACCACGAACCATCCATTTTGGCTATGCCAACGACTTATGTCATATAGATAAGTCATCCTCGCTTAGCGGCTATCCGTGTGCGAGTCATTGCATCGCATCAAAGGAATAACTGTGCACTCAAAGTATGGTCCCGTTCATGGCTCTCGTATTTGCATATGCTATTGCCTTGGTTTTCATAATGAATTCTCGTGCTTGAATTAACTTGGTTTGCCTTAGACATGGAAGGACAAATCGGTAAGTTGGTAAGTCTCGCCATGTTTCCTCTTATATCGCACGGCGCACTGCCACACGAGTTAGGTTATTCAATATGCCATAAAATTGATCCTAAGGCAACTAGAAAGACAACAAAATAGTTGCTGCACGGAACCTATATTACGTGTTTGGATTTGTCGAGTGGGCGAGTAGCCTCCCCACCAGTGCATTCAATGTACTGATAATCCACCAGATCGTTTGCAGGGTACGGGAGAACCTCGTTCGGTGCGGATGCCTCCTTCGTGCGTGCTAAGGCCAGGAGTCCACTCTGAAGCCTTGGAGCGCTGCGTCCGGAACTGAAGCACATATACAAGATATAATGTTGGAACATCATCTGAACATCGCCTGTACAATCATTCCATAAATGTAGCCACTTGGCATGCTTTTATTATTTCAGAGAGAGAGGCTTGAGCGACTTGTAATATCGGCTATGCGCCGCCTGTAACACTTGTTTATATCAATAAAGAGTTGCTTTACTTCAACTTGTGTTATTCAATGCTTCCGCTATATTGTCGACTCAGGGAACTTGTTACCTAATCGCCTATGCGTTTATGATTTCGCTGCACTCGGACAATCTGTACGACTCTGTGGCTTAGAACTCTTATCGCCAGCCAATGAACCACAGCCTTGCACGGGCGTGGCTCACGCTCGTGCGACATCATGCCCGGATGGGTCAAAGCGATCGTTTCGCGGGAGCACTGGCGCGGTGATTCTCGCATAGCGGGGACGACCGATTTAGCCTGCGGGAGATCGGGGCGTGACACTCGGTGTCGAAAATGATATCCAGAGTGATTGTCATGAGACAAAGTGTATATGCTACTTGAGACCCGTGCCTAGCTTTTACCCTAATGGCTTTGAGTTTTTTGGAATCCGGACAGGTTTCAGTTTTCCTAAAAATTTACTTTTGCAGTATTTCTCGGAATCGATCTACCAAATGTCAAAATTTATCAAACAAAATGCTCCTAGGTTATAGGAAATTTGGTTTGATACAATTTGATCTTTGAAAATCTAGATTCTATGTTAAAACAAATTTTTACGGCTCAAACAAGTCCCAAAATTATTTCAAGTCCGGGTTGCTGTGACCACTCGGAAGATCCGACAGTAATCCGTGGCAGTCCGACGGATGGTCCAATTTTTGGCCCACAATTCTGCTGTGACCAATCGGATGATCCGACGGTGATCCATGGCAGTCCGACGGTTGATCCAATTTTTGGTCCACTGACTTGCTGTGATAGATCGGACGATCCGACGGTGATCCGAGAAGATCCGTCGGATGATCCGAATGACCCAAATTTTGTCTATTTTGTCTATTCTTGATATTTTATTTGATTGTGATACTTTTTTAGCCTGCCCAGACCCAACATTTTTATAGTTTGGGGACACCTATCCTTTATACCTGTAATATCCCGTTCCATTCAAGTGGACAGCCGATTCAAACGGCAAAGTGGAATGATCCGACCCGCTTTGCTCAGCGAGAATACTCGTTTGAGGCAAAGGATTTCTAGACTTGGCCCTTCAGGAGTTCAGACTTAGACTTTCAGAGGCTCGCTCGACCGAGGCGAATCATCGCTAAGGTGGGTGGCTACGATGAACTTGTCTTTGCTTAGCCAGCACACTTAAAATATGGACGATACATACTAGTCGCTAGGTGAATCACCCCCTTCATGCTAATAAAGAATACAATGCACCTAGCTAAGGGAATAATCTTAACTTGTATTGCTTGTGTTAGAACAAAGAAATAAAACTTTGCTTATAAATGGACCCTCGTATGCTACCTTTGCCTTGTGCAACTAGACCCCGCTATGCCTCGAGTAGAGCTATATATATACTCTTCGTAGTGCACTCTTCACTTGTTTACACTGCACGTCCCTAGGTTATGTCGCTCGGTATGTCTCTTTACGGTTTCACTCCTCGGCTTACCCTTAGACCCGTGCCAAAGTAAATGCTTATATTCCAAATAAATGCAATGCTTGCCTGCTTATATGTTAACTTGTACTCATTGCCTTGTCTCAATGTTTGCTATACAAAATTATGCCACAAATCAAGAAATACTATCCTTATCGTGCATGCATCTAGTTAGCCAGAAGACTATCAAATAACTCTTCTGTGCAATGTGAACCTGTAAGTATCTGGGATCGTTAGGTCTCCAAGGCAATCTCCGAACCAGGGGAATGCATCAAGTCAAGTTGAATACTGAACGAGAATCATGTCAAGTAAAGCGAGGAGCCCGTAACGAATAAAGATGCAAGAAACGAATGAGTCAGGAATGACCTAGGATGGCTTATAGCGAGGATTATTACCTGCGCCTACAACCATTGCCGTTTACTCATAATAAGAAGATATCAAAAGATAAAGAAAGAATCAATCAAACGAGACTCGCTTAGTTGCGGACGCTTGTGCACAAGCTTGATTTCCATGGACGGGGTGCCGGGACACCGGGACCTATCCGACCTAGGAGGAAATCCGGTAGTCGCGCTAGTTGTAGCTAGCACGGATAAGTTCGGTTAGTCGTCGGGGCACCAAGACCACCGTCTTATTGCTCCTATGTCCATAATAGCGTGTATGCCAGCGACTCCTGTTCATATGGATAAGTCATCTTCGCTTAGCGGCAATCCGCGTGCGAGTCATTCCATTACATCTGAGAAATCTGAATCCAGGTATCCTAACAAAAGATCAAATAATCTGAGAATCACCCCTGAATCTGAGTAACAAAGTAACTTGTGTTTCGTAATTTAAGAAAACTCGTACACATGATTTAGAACCCGCTCGTAGCATACTTGTTTTTGCATATGCTATTTGCCCCTGGATTCCATAATAAATGCTTGTGCTTGATTTAAGTTGGTTTGCCTTGGAAAGGAAAGAACGTATGGTAAGTAGGTAAGTCTCGTCGTGTTCTTTTATATCGCACGTCGTACTGCCACACGAGTTAGGTTTTACATCATTGCCATAAAATTGATCCTAAGGCAAGATTAGAAAGATAACTTAATAGTTGGTGCATGGAACCTATATAACATGTTTGGATTTGTCGAACGGGCGAGAAGCCTCCCCACCAGTGCATTCATGTACTGATAACCCACCAAATTGCTTGCAGGGTGCGAGAGAACCTCGTTCGGTGCGGATGCCTCCTTCGTGCATGCTAAGGCATGGAGTTCTGTCACTACCATATTTTCTAGGAAACGGTATTTTAGTAATTTCATAATTAATTAAATATTGTGCTTGATAAATAATTATTGTTGTATTATTTAATTATTGTTAGATGTTATTTATTTATTTTGGACTTGTGTTAGTGGACCTAACTAGTTTAGTTTAGACTCATGGACCAACATGTATTAATTGTTAGAATTGAGCCCATTTAGAAAGCCCATTGATTAGGAGGATGATTAATTTAATTAAACCATTAAACTAGAAGCATCCCTCCTTAATTATTTCTTCATGAGAGGCTCCAAGGGGTATAATGGATATTACATAGTGACTTGAGGAAGGGGTAAGGGGCCGGCCTATTAAAGAGGGAGAAAAATATTTCTCTCTCCTCTTTTTATTTGCAAACTAGATCTAGAATTTCCCTCAACCAAATTCCTTTATTCCCATATCATTTTTCTACCAATTTTTATCCCAATTCCTTTCCAAATTACTATTGGAGGCTAGTGGAGCAAGGATCTAGAAGAAGGAAGCGAGGATCTGTGGTGCCCCGTTCCCCTTAATCGAGAAGCACGGCTAAGGAATACAGACGGTATCGTTCGATCGGGATAGATTAAAACAAGAACTCGTCCTCGTTATGGATTTGCTTCTTCGGAATCGATTTCCATATTCAGTGGATCATGCCCCCGGGATCAACTTAGCGGCAGAGTCAGGAGGGACCTCTCCGCTGTTATCTTTGTTGCCTCGGATTTTGATGTCGCTTGTTGCTTTCGTGCTTTGAGTTGGTTTTCGGATTTGCTTATTTTTCTTGAACGGTTTCGATGGATTTTTTATTTTCGTTTATTGAACTACACTTCAATTCCGAGATTGGAAAGAGTGGAAGGGGTATTGATCGAGCTGTTCGTGGATGCATGTGAACAAGCAGTAGGCGGCTTACGAGCGGAGTCTTGAAGCGCCTCTTTCCTTCTCCCTTCCAACCAACTAAGTGAGTGGCTACCATCCCGATTAGCTAGCCCTTCTTCCAAGTCTTCACACCTAAAAGTCTTGCATTCTCCTTGTCCCGATCAGACGATACCAAGTAATAACTAAAAGATACCAAGATAAAAAGGGAATAGACTTGGTACATTATGCTTGTCAATTAACTTCGTGAACGGATACTTGTTTACATGCTTGTTCGTTTGGAATATTCATCATATGCTTCAATTTTAGTTAGAATACATTTATCTTCTATAAATTGTGCTATGCATATGGAACACACTTTGCTTTGCCATAGATTGATCAGAAAGACTATGTAAAAACTGTTGTGTATGGAACTTGTATCGTGCTCAAAATTGTCTTGAAACGTGTATTAATTGATGAAAAACTTAACGAACGCCGTTGATCACGGACAACTTGTGCACAAGTTTTTTGTGGTTTCATGGACGGTCGCCGGGGCACTGGGACCGAGATGATCCGGACGGAACATATGGAATAGTCAATTTGAATTGAGGAAGAAAATGGCATGTGGCGAGGCTCGCCACCTGCGTCGCATATCATTTTCTATCCTGTGACTATAACTCGTCCCTTTGTGGCATTATGCCAGTGATCTATATTGTATATTTAAACCTGTTGCAAACTAAATTGTGTCTTCGTGGCAGGGAAGGCATGGTAAGTATTGTGCAGGTAGTTCAGACAGGCAGGTAAAAGCTATCAAACGGTGGCAAGTTTATTTCAGTAGTTTTATTATATTGCTGCTTGTAAAATGATCTAAGGCAAGATAGAAAGACCACAAATAATATGTATGCTTCATTAAAACAACGTGTTGATTGGTATAGTTGGGTTAGCTTGCCTTCACCAGTATGTTTCGACATACTGACTCTCGTTGAAACAGGTTCCCCGCGCTAAGGAGAACCGAGCGAGGAGCCGAAGTCGCTTTCCCGATCTAGTCCAGCTGTAGGCGCATCCTGGTCGTGCCGTATTTTGAAGTACTTGAAGAAGGAGCTTGCAACTCAATACAAAATGCAGCTCCGTGACAAGGCCGTCACCCCGTCTGGAGGTCTTTATCTTTTAAAGTTTAGTAAAGGGATATAATATACAGGACTGCCATCTCATTTTATGTCAACACTTTTGTAATCCCGTGCGACAATTAGCTGACTCGTTCAAGAGTTTGTAATAGATGTTCATTATCAATAAAAGAGAACTTTTCCATGTTTCAAATCTGTGTTTTTAATTTATCTGCATACTCTGAATATGTGCTCGTTATGCAAAATACTCTAGCCTTGTGCGGGCGCAACCCCAGGCCCGCATGACGGTCACGCTCAAGGGATGCCCCTACGATTCGCCGGAATCGGGGTGTGACATGTTGGTATTAGAGCACAGATTCAAGTTCCTTCTCGTACTGAAAAAGTTTCTTTAACGATCCAATTCCTATGCGAACTCTTGAACTCGTTAGGCCAAAATGAGATACGTTCATGCAATGAGTCCATAATACATTATGATCCTAAAGTAATTTACCTTCTTTTGAAGGAATGGCACCAGCGCAATCCTCAGTGCTAGCACCGGACGAAATGCAAGGCCAAGAAAGCAGTTCAGGTACTTCGGGAAGTTCAAGGAGCCAGCGAGCCATGTCTCGCGTCGATCCCATCCAGCAAATATTGCGAATGTTAGAGGCAAACCAACAAAGGGATGAAGCTCGCTACGAACGGGCCGAGAAGCGAGCGGAGGAGAGTCAACTCAAGTTTCAAGACAATATAGAAGCTCGATTCTCAGTCCAACAGAAGCAGGTAGATGTCCTGCAACAGATCGTTCAGACTTTGGCTTCCAACCATTCTGCGGCAACAGCAGCAACTCTGGTGGAACAGCCCGTGCTTGAAGTCGAGACGCCTCAACCAAGGACGAGGGAAGTGAATGCCTTCGACTTTGGCCACTTCAAGAAAGTCTGCAATACTCCATTCAACGGGACTGAGGACCCAATCGTGGCTCTAGATTGGTTGGCCGAACTTGAAGACCACTTCGCTCTGCTAGAGGTCCCCGAAGAGAAGTGCGTCGCCTGCGTGCAACTGCAGCTCCGCCTCAACGCGCACGTTTAGTGGAACGTGCATCGACGATCTCTTCAATTTGACCATGGAGAGGAGGCAATCTCGTGGACGACTTTTTGTGCCGCGTTTGAAGAAGAGTTTATACCTCCTCCAGTACAACGTCAGAAGGAGAATGAGTTCGTGCAACTGCGGTAAGGCAGCATGACAGTTAAACAGTATTCCGTCGAGTTCAACCGACTCTCCAAATTCGCTAGCGCCTATTTACCAGATGCATCGAGTCGAGCTAGAATGTTTGAAGGTGGTCTATGCCCTGCCATCCATGCGTACGTAGTCGTTCATCAGTATCATACAATGCGGGAAGTCATGAATTACGCTCTATCTCTTGAACCGTAATATCCTCATGTTGCTGCCGGCGCTGTGCATACCTCTAGTCACAAACGCCAAAGCAACGATAGAGGAAACAACGTTGCAAAGCGTCAAAACGATGGTGGTCATCAGAAAGGGAACCAAGGAAAAGAGTTATGCTTCTATTGTAAGAAGCCGGGGCATACCGCAAATTACTGCCACATTAGAAAGGGTCTGTGCTTCAACTGTGGCGGTCAAGGCCACCTAGTTCAAGATTGTCCCCTCCCCTCTAAGCTCCTGCATCAGCGTAATGTTCTTTAGAGGTAGGCTCTATTCCTAAGTTTCGGGACGAAACTTCCAATTGGTTGGGTAGGATGTGGCGCCCCGTTCCCCTTAATCGGGAAGCGCGGCTAAGGAATACAGACGGTATCGTTCGATCGGGATAGATTGAAACAAGAACTTGTCCTGATTATGGATTTGCTTCTTCGGAATCGATTCCCATATTCAATGGATCGTTCCCCTGGGATCGACTTAGCGGCAGAGTCAGGAGGGACCTCTTCGCTGTTATCTTTGTTGCCTCGGATTTCGATGTCGCTTGTTGCTTTCGTGCTTTGAGTTGGTTTTCGGATTTGCTTGTTTTTTTTGAACGGTTTTGATAGATTTTATTATTTTCGTTCATTGAACTACACTTTAATTCCTAGATTGGAAAGAGTGGAAGGGGTATTGATCGAGCTGTTCGTGGATGCAGGTGAACGAGCAGTAGACGGCTTACGAGCGGAGTCTTGAAGCGCCTCTTTCCTTCTCCCTTCCAACCAACTAAGTGAGTGGCTACCATCCCAATTAGCTAGCCTTCTTCCAAGTCTTCACACCTAAAAGTCTTGCATTCTCCTTGTCCCGATCAGACGATACCAAGTAATAACTAAAAGATACCAAGATAAAAAGGGAATAGACTTGGTACATTATGCTTGTCAATTAACTTCGCGAACGGATACTTGTTTGCATGCTTGTTCGTTTGGAATGTTCATCATATGCTTCAATTTTAGTTAGAATACATTTATCTTCTATAAATTGTGCTATGCATATGGAACACACTTTACTTTGCCATAGATTGATCAGAAAGACTATGCAAAAACTGTTGTGTATGGAACTTGTATTGTGCTCGAAATTGTCTTAAAACGTGCATTAATTAATGGAAAACTTAACGAACGCCGTTGATCATGGACAACTTGTGCACAAGATTTTTGTGGTTTCGCGGACGGTCGCCGGGGCACTGTGACCGATCCGATCCGGACGGAACATATGGAATAGTCGATTTGAATTGAGGAAGAAAATGGCATGTGGCGGGGCTCATCACTTGCGTCGCATATCATTTTCTTTCCCGTGACTATAACTCGTCCCTTTGTGGTATCATGCCAGTGATCTATATTGTATATTTAAACCTGTTGCAAACTAACTTGTGTCTTCGTGGCAGGGAAGGCATGGTAAGTATTGTTCAGGTGGTTCAGACAGGCAGGTAAAAGCTACCGAACGGTGGCAAGTTTATTTCAGTAGTTTTATTATATTGCTGCTTGTAAAATAAACTAAGATAAGATAGAAAGACCACAAATAATATGCATGCTTCATTAAAATAACGTGTTGATTGGTATAGTTGGGTTAGCTTGCCTTCACCAGTATGTTTCGACATACTGACCCTCGTTGAAACAGGTTTCCCGCGCTAAGGAGAACCAAACGAGGAGCCAAAGTCGCTTTCCCGATCCAGTCCAGCTGTAGGCGCATCCTGGTCTCGCCGCATTTTGAAGTACTTGAAGAAGGAGCTTGCAACTTAATACAAAATGCATCTCTGTGGCAAGGCCATCATCCCGTCCGAAGGTCTTAATCTTTTGAAGTTTAGTAAAAGGATATAATGTACAGGACTGCCATCTCATTTTGTGTCAACACTTTTGTAAGCCCGTGCGGCAATTAGCTGACTCGTTCAAGAGTTTGTAATAGATGTTCATTATCAATAAAAGAGAACTTTTTCATATTTCAAATCTGTGTTTTTAATTTATCTGCGTACTCTGAATATGTGCTTGTTATGCAAAATACTCTAGCCTTGTGATGGCACAACCCCAGGCCCGCACGGTGGTCATGCTCGGGGGACGCCCCTACGATTTGCCGGAATCGAGGCGTGACATGTTGGTATCAGAGCACAGATTTAAGTTCCTTCTTGTACTGGAAAAGTTTCTTTAACGATCCAATTCCTATGCGAACTCTTGAACTCGTTAGGCCAAAATGAGATACGTTCATGCAATGAGTCCATAATACATTATGATCCTAAAGTAATTTACCTTCTTTTGAAGGAATGGCACCAGCGTAATCCTCAGCGCTAGCACCGAACGAAACGCAAGGCCAAGAAAGCAGTTCGGGTACTTTGAAAAGTTCAAGGAGCCAGCGAGCCATGTCTCGCGTCGATCCCATCCAGCAAATATTGCGGATGTTGGAGGCAAACCAACAACGAGATGAAGCTCGCTACGAACGGGCCGAGAAGCGAGCGGAGGAGAGTCAACTCAAGTTTTAAGACAATATAAGAGCTCGATTCTCAGTCCAACAGAAGCAGGTAGATGCCCTGCAACAGATCGTTCAGACTTTGGCTTCCAACCATTCTGTGGAAACAGCAGCAACTCCGGTGGAACAGCCCGTGCTTGAAGTCGAGACGCCTCAACCAAGGACGAGGGAAGTGATTGCCTTCGACTTTGGCCACTTCAAGAAAGTCTGCAACACTCCATTCAACGGGACTGAGGACCCAATCGTGGCTCTAGATTGGTTGGCCGAACTTGAAGACCACTTCGCTATGCTAGAGGTCCCCGAAGAGAAGTGCGTCGCCTGCGTGCAACTGCAGCTCCACCTCAACGCGCACGATTAGTGGAACGTGCATCGACGATCTCTTCAATTTGACCATGGAGAGGAGGCGATCTCGTGGACGAATTTTTGTGCCGCGTTTGAAGAAGAGTTTATACCCCCTCCAGTACAACGTCAGAAGGAGAACGAGTTCATGCAACTGCGGCAAGGCAGCATGACAGTTAAACAATATTGCGCCGAGTTCAACCGACTCTCCAAATTCGCTAGCGCCTATTTACCAGATACATCGAGTCGAGCTAGAATGTTTGAAGGTGGTCTATGCCCTGCCATCCATGCGCACATAGTCGTTCATCAGTATCATACAATGCAGGAAGTCATGAATTACACTCTATCTCTTGAACCGTAATATCCTCATGTTGCTGCCGACGCTGTGCATACCTCTAGTCACAAACGCCAAAGCAACGATAGAGGAAACAATGCTACAAAGTGTCAAAACGATGGTGGTCATCAGAAAGGGAACCAAGAAAAAGAGTTATGCTTCTATTGTAAGAAGCCGGGGCATAGAATAAATTACTGCCATATTAGAAAGGGTCTGTGCTTCAACTATGGCGGTCAAGGCCACCTAGTTCAAGATTGTCCCCTCCCCTCTAAGGTTCTGCATTATCGTAATGTTCTTTAGAGGTAGGCTCTATTCCTAAGTTTCGGGACGAAACTTCCAATTGGTTGGGTAGGATGTGGCGCCCCGTTCTCCTTAATCGGGAAGCGCGACTAAGGAATACAGACGGTATTGTTCGATCGGGATAGATTGAAACAAGAACTCGTCCTGATTATGGATTTGCTTCTTCGGAATCGATTCCCATATTCAGTGGATTGTTCCCCTGGGATCGACTTAGCGGCAGAGTCAGGAGGGACCTCTCCGCTGTTATCTTTGTTGACTCGGATTTCGATGTCGCTTGTTGCTTTTGTCCTTTGAGTTGGTTTTCGAATTTGATTATTTTTCTTGAACGATTTCGATGGATTTCATTATTTTCGTTCATTGAACTAAACTTTAATTTCGAGATTGGAAAGAGTGGAAGGGGTATTGATCGAGCTGTTCGTGGATGCAGGTGAACGAGCAGTAGGCGGCTTACGAGCGGAGTCTTGAAGCGCCTCTTTCCTTCATATATACCAGTTCATTGTTCTTGCATGTACTTGTATTTCTATTTCACTGCTAGATGTACATTGATGATGACATGCTCTAGTATTTCTTTATTCTAGTAATTTTTTATTCCAGCATTCCCTTATTCCAGTATTTCTCATTGCCAGTTTTCATATATGTCTTGCATTTCTTTACACTGTGCTATAGATTTTGTCAATATATGTGGAACTACTGTTAGAGGTGTATTTTGTTTCAATCCTGACTGGATATTTTTTTCCAGACTGTGACATAGAGGACTTGTTTCCGACATACTTGGAGACCGGATGTTATTAATTGCAGGTTAGACTATTTATTGTTGTTTGGTCTTGTCTTGTATTTTATTACTTGCTTCGATATCTCATCGTGCTTTAGCTTATGTGATTGAGTATATTCCATATTATATTATGATATCTGTGTCTCCTTATGGAGTTGGATATTCCTGTGAGACTGATTAGATAGTGTCATGACTTAGACAGCGTTCTACCGTCGATGCTGCGGCGTAGGCTGGACGTACCCACGCTCTCGTGCCCCTATACCGGGTGCGGTGAGTGGCTACCATCCCAATTAGCTAGCCCTTCTTCCAAGTCTTCACACCTAAAAGTCTTGCATTCTCCTTGTCCCGATCAGACGATACCAAGTAATAACTAAAAGATACCAAGATAAAAAGGAAATAGACTTGGTACATTATGCTTGTCAATTAACTTCGTGAACGGATACTTGTTTGCATGCTTGTTCGTTTGGAATGTTCATCATATGCTTCAATTTTAGTTAAAATACATTTATCTTCTATAAATTATGCTATGCATATGGAACACACTTTGCTTTGCCATAGATTAATCAGAAAGACTATGCAAAAACTGTTGTGTATGGAACTTGTATCGTGCTCGAAATTGTCTTAAAACGTGCATTAATTGATGGAAAACTTAACGAACGCCGTTGATCATGGACAACTTGTGCACAAGATTTTTGTGGTTTTGCGGACGGTCGCCGGGGCACTGGGACCGATTCGATCCGGACGGAACATATAGAATAGTCAATTTGAATTGAGGAAGAAAATGGCATGTGGCGGGGCTCATCACCTGCGTCGCATATCATTTTCTATCCCGTGACTATATCTCGTCCCTTTGTGGCATCATGCCAGTGATCTATATTGTATATTTAAACCTGTTGCAAACTAACTTGTGTCTTCGTGGCAGGGAAGGCATGGTAAGTATTATGTAGGTAGTTTAAGACAGGCAGGTAAAAGCTACCGAACGGTGGCAAGTTCATTTCAGTAGTTTTATTATATTGCTGTTTGTAAAATGGACTAAGACAAGATAGAAAGACCATAAATAATATGCATGCTTCATTAAAACAACATGTTGATTGGTATAGTTGGGTTAGCTTGCCTTCACCAGTATGTTTCGACATACTGACCCTCGTTGAAACAGGTTTCCCGCGCTAAGGAGAACCGAGTGAGAAGTCAAAGTCGCTTTCCCGATCCAGTCCAGCTGTAGGCGCATTCTGCTCGGGCCGCATTTTGAAGTACTTGAAGAGTGAGCTTGCAACTCAATACAAAATATAGCTCCGTGGTAAGGCCGTCACCCCGTCCTAAGGTCTTTATCTTTTGAAGTTTAGTAAAGAGATATAATGTACAGGACTGCCATCTTATTTTGTGTCAACATTTTTGTAAGCCCGTGCGGCAATTATCTGACCCGTTCAAGAGTTTGTAATAGATGTTCATTATCAATAATAGAGAACTTTTCCATGTTTCAAATCTGTGTTTTCAATTTATCTGCGTACTCTAAATATGTGCTCGTTATGCAAAATACTCTAGCCTTGTGCGGGCGCAACCCTAGGCCCGCACAGCGGTCATGCTCGGGGGACGCCCCTACAATTCGTCGGAATCGGGACGTGACAGGATCTACAAAGAGGAGCAATAATCTACAAGTTGGAGGCCAATTTTATCACATTTGGATGTTGCATTGGGAATCGATCTCTCAATAGGTATAATTCAGATTTTCCCCTTAAATTAGGTTCTAAATCTGAGATTTAACCATGAAAAATCAACCCATATGCATAGGCTACACATAGGATTTGGTTTTGTGTTCATAGGAGGCCTATTGAGAAAGTTATGGTACTTTTTGTGTTAATTTTGGGGGAATTCCGAGATTGACATTTGTTGTGTATGTCAATTGGTCCTATAGATCAATTTGGCATATGCTTTTGTGTTTGGGGCTAGTGTTATGTCCATAATGGGTACGTATATGTCGTATCCCAATAATTTGGTGATACGTGTTGATTTGAAGATTTTTCCTCCTACACGGGACTTTGAGCATGTCACATTTTGACACGGACACGTAGATTTGTGTTTGACTCTTCGTATTGTTCATAAATAATCTATTAGACTTGCTCGTGTCCTTCGGATACGTTTGGATGTGTGGTGGACTCGTGTCGCAAGCGTATCCTAGATCTAGTGGGATACGGGTGTGATACACTCCATTTGTTGTGTAATTTAATTTCTAGATCTATTTCTCTTGTGTTCTTAGCCATTGTGATGTATATATATATATATATATATATATATATATATATATATATATATATATATATATATATATATATATATTGTTGTATATATATATTTATGTATTGATGTGTCATAGATCTATGTATCTATTTTACCTATGTGTATATATATATTTATGTAGCTATTATTCTACATATGTAAGAGCTATTTAATATTGTAGTGTGTATATATATATATATATATATATATATATATATATATATATATATATATATATATATATATATATATATATATATATATATATTCACACTTATATGATATATGTATACATATTATTGTATGATTATATATACGTATACGTATATGTGTTGTTATATATATGATACTATATATATATATATATATATATATATATATATATATATATATATATATGTATGTTAGGTCATATGTAGTTATTGTGTACATATATATGTATGTGGAGGAGTATGTGTGTATATATATTATTAGTTGTGTTATATATATATATATATATATATTTATATATATATATATATATATATATATATATATATATATATATATTGTATTATATATATTTGTATATATATAAGAGATGGGAATTCGCAACAGCAGCTTTAGTGATAGTTCTTTGTCACAATAACAGCAGCAGCAGCAACATAGCACAGCAGCCGCAGCAGCTATAGCGACAGCAGCAACGGAAATAGCAACAGCAGCCACAACAGCAATAGCAACAGCAGTAGCAGTAGCGACGGCTGTAAACCCCCTCACCCAAAATTAGGCATAATTTGCTTAGATAGTAAAACTAGGGCTAGTTTGAACCAATTAGAATTAGAACATGGCATTTATTTAATTATGCAATAATTTATATCGTGTAGCGCACCTTACCGTTGCTTCGATAATTGGAGCACCTCACTCGCCATTGCCTACCTACAAATTTCACAACCTTATCCTAGACATGCCCACCTACGATCCTGACCCTTGTGTAACTTATAATATTGCTCTCTGGTGCTACATTTTAGTCGCACAATAAACATCGCGGACGTTATTTCCTAATTCTAAATAAATTCTGACCTTCTACCCTTGTGCGTTCCAATCAAAATTAGAGACAATCTTGACCATTTTATACAACCCAAATTTTATTAAAATTCTACACTGAATCCTCTACGCCCATGACACTTGTGCCCCACCTAATTTTACTCCCTTGTACTTCTAATTAATTCTAGAACATCATGCGCGTTCGATTCAATTAATTAAAATCTAGTTTCCGTCCTTGTGCAATTTTTCCAATTGTTGGGGGTTTTTATGCAAAAATGCATTGAGGTGTCCCCACCATTGGACAATACGTGAAGAAACCCAATTTTCCCTTCACGTGGATTTTATCATAATTTTTGGGATGTGCAATGCGCGCACATCGCCCTCGTATATTTTAAACCTATCCTTGTATTTAAACAAGGCAATTATAGCCCTCCCAACACCCCATGGCAAGCCCAAGGCCCAACCCAAGAGGGGTTGACCAGTCAAACCTATTTTAGGTCAACACCAACATCACCTATAAATACACCTTGATTTCCTTTTTTTTCCTAAAACCTAAAACACCCAAACCCAATCTTAGCCGACTTCTCCTTCTTCCCCTTCCCTTTCCCTGTGCACCCCTGGCCGGAGCTCCACCGTGAACCTCGTCGGAGTAGCCCGCCGCTCACGTGCACGACCTCGCCCCATCCTCCTTCCTCTTCTTCCCTGCGCAAAGATCGGAGCACAGCTGGACTCGAACTGCACCACCATCCCTCCTGCTCTTCTCCTCCATCTCCCCCCAGCGCCGCCTGAGAGCCGCTATGCCCCGCTCGACGAACTCCACCGCCTCTCCTTCCCTCGTCATCGTCCCCAGTGTATCTTTCCCCGTTCCCTCGACTCTCCTCGACCGCCTACGCCGGAGGCAAACACCACCAGCACGAGCAGCCCGCTCACCACCCGCAACGGCCACGAACTCCACCTCGACAAGCAGTCTGCACATCCTCGACTCTCCGTACTTCCGCCATTAACGCCGAGCACCCATCTCCGGTGAAACTCTTTCGCACTACTCCTCTTCCTCCTTCCCGTTCTCCCCGTCTTCCCCTCGCCTGCTCGACCATCGGCAAACACAACCACTACAACCACCTTTTCCACTTCCTCCCCCTGCTCAGATGTCCCCCTGACCGGACCACCTTCCCTCGCCTGGCCGGAACAGTAGCCCATCCACCACTCCATCATTCCCAGCTCCTCCTCCTGCTCCCTGTCCTCCTTGCCGGACCTTCCCTCGCCTGGCCGGAATAGTAGCCTATCCACACCACCATCATCCCTAACACCATTACCATTATCAACTCACCATTATCACATCATCATCATCACACCATCGTTCACATCTCCATCCTCGTCATCATCCTCGTCAAACACCATCGTCCTCGTCATCATCATCAGCATCACTTTATCGTTACCTCAGTATCATCATCATTTTCACCATTAAACCATCATCCCATCATCATCATCATTACCTCATCGTCACCTCACCATTTTATTTATCATCATCATCACTGTCGTCCTCACCGTCATCGTCGTCATTAACATTGAATCATCATCATCATCAACATTACCACCATCATTGCTATTAACACCATTGCAAACATCATCATCATCGCATCGTCGTTAACCTCATCGTCGTACCCGTGCACGTACTCCGAGGTATGAACCTGTCTGTCTTCTCCTTTTATGTATGTTCGTGTGTGCGCCAATAGGACATTAGTATTTATGTACCCCAGTTAGCAGATAGCAGACCTAGAGTCGGTAAACCCAACTCGCGTTCGTACACGTACGCGTACGCGAACCTTATTCAATATGTATATATACATATATTTAGTAGATGTATATTTAGTTAATCATTAGCATATTATTAATTGGTATATATATTTATGTACATATTTAATATATATATATGTATTCCAATAATTATGTAAATAAATTGCTAGTTATATTATTATATAAATATGAATATATATGTAAGTAAATACTAATTGATAATTAGGACTATATATATTTAGACTATATTACCCTAGGACACCATGGACTGTCCCGTACTTACCTTGACCATGTTGACCCTAGGAAATTGTTCGCCCTGCGTACATTAACGTACTGGCGTAGACACCTGTCAGTTGACTGACTGATTTCGTACAGTACTTGAAGACGCGACACCCGCGTAATTCAACGCGTAATTGACCGTGTTAGATGACTAGTGTTACCCCTACTATACCCCATGAGTCCAGTGTAAATATGGTTGTGTATGTGCTAGTGTAATGACTAATAATTTTATTGTATTATATTATATGTACATAGGATATTGGATTTGTTCTGCGTGATTTCTGGAGCAGGTTATTGGTACATTGCAGCTTCCTTGCCAGGCAAGTATACCTTGCCATTGTACTGTTATTTATATTCCATATGTTGCATGCATCTTTATTTTCTGTCTTTAGTTTATATATTTTAACTGTTATATAAAATGCGCGCGACGGGTGTCATCGCGGTATATTTTTATTTATGTATTTGCATTGACCTTGTTTATGAGACTACCCTATTATCATATCACATCATTAGGTTCATTGGCCGTGACACAGTCGTTACACGAGAGTGAGTCTCATATAGATCACGGACTGCGTGACAGGCCTGGCCTCCTGTACGTATGGGCCGTGCGTTAGGAATAACTGCTGTTAGAAATTTTGCATGCTAGTAGACTTGGCAGTTATTAGAGGTGTTATCGTGTCATGGATGTGACATACTTAGAGCATGGGATGGGGAGAACAACAAGTACCGTATTTGAGCTTCTTGCACTTTTCTCTTGTGCGCCCGGATTCTCCGCTGGAGATACGGGTGGTGATGACCCTTATATATTATGTACTATTAGGAGGGCCATCGGCGTTCAAAAGACGACGTGCCTTTTAGGCCCCTGGATCTCCAAAAAAGAACTATGCCAAATCCCAGTTTTCAGCCAGATAGCTCACTTGTGGGGAAGTTGTTCTTAACTGCATTCACTTAGACGGTTAGGCGACCATTGGATATTTATTTCAGTACTTTATTGGCATACTTTTATGTATCTTGTTATGTCCCTCTGAGGACCTGGCCCTTCCAGGTGTATCTGTTCTTGAGTATTTGCAGGAGCGCAGATTCGGATGATTACTTATGTTGCGAGAATGTCTTCTCTTCGAGCCCGTGATTGATAGATGATATTCTTATATTGTGTTTGTTGTATTGTACTTATATTGTATTTGCTCTCACATTCGAGTTGGTAGTGGATTTGTTTCCACCCAACTATCATCCTTAGATACTTCGTATTGAGATCTAGTTTCATAGATGTGGGTTATTTAATTATATTTGATTTCATTGGATGAGATTTAGGTTATACCCTGTGACTTGTAATACATTTTATACCACTCGTGGATTTGATATTCATATTACAGCGTACGTATGGATTTGGTTTCCATATATTGGAGTTGTCATATCCATGTGGCTGGCATGCTTACGTGTCCTAGTCCTACATATTTTTGGGACTGGGGTGTGACATATTTTTGTGGTGGCCCATGCAGGTCAAGAGCATATTGTCTCGGTTACGTTACTGTACCGAACAAGCCTGCACCTAGGACTAGAGTATAGGATCTCATCCACATTGACTATGATTCACCTTCCTTTCAATCTATTCTATTTAAAAAATCGTATCCTGCTTGATTCATGTGCTTTCCTTAATAGTTTCTTGGGTATAACCTTCTCTTAGAATATAGGAACCCCTGTTATTAGGATGATAATTAGGGTAGCACACCTATTAAGAATACAACGAGAATATAGACACACCACTAAGTTTAGAATATCTAGGGAACCCTAGAATTCCTTATCTATAGATTGGTTTACCATTACCCCTCGATGTATTATGAGGACTTGAGAGTAGTATAGATACTACTAGGGTTAGTTAGAAGTTCGGCCATATTGTTTGACCCTAGTATTGAGGAACCAATAGAAAACCAAAAATTGAATATTAAGACTGAACCTAACCTTCGCAGTTAGATAAATATTGGAGAACTATAAATTTAGATTCTTGTCTTGAGATAAGCAGACAGTACCTTAGGAAGCCTAGAGGAGTGTAATCAACACTTTTTCCTTGATCATACCTCGAACATAGCAACTAGCATACCACCCCCTTAGAGAACCATGATGCTATCTAGAGCCCTCTATTTTAATTTCATATATTGCTCCTCTGCGACCATAGCGCTCGCTAGTGTGCGACGACTGATTATGTTTCTTTTTTTCATCTTTCAACTCGTGCCATCTGATACTTCTGATTATAGACCAAGTAATTTTATTCTATGTTAGGATATATATAGCCTGCTAGGATTTTGGTTGTTACTCTTGAATTTTTGAATTATGTGATTGGTAATTAGAACTTGAAAGTTTAAGTTATTATTGTAGATTATGACCTAATGATTACCCCTTAGCTTTAAGTCGTGTAATTAGTACCCCCACCTCGATACAAGTTAGATCCTTCCCCTTGACGGCTAGTAACTCTTCTATCCTTACTATTGACACTTGCTCTATGAGCACTATGATTAAGACTTAAGACAACCATGACCTATGTAATGTAAGAGGATACCCTAATAAGTACCAAGACCCCTTCTCGTAGACCTTAACAGTAGCTTCTACGGTATTCTCAAGGCAATTACAGTATTAGTTTATTATTTTAAGTTGGATAGTATACCTCACACCCTAGTATCACATAGTCTTTTGACCCATTATTGAAGTGTAACTGAATGACATTAATTGTATGCTAGCATAAGACGACAATGTTTATTCAGACAATAGAATTTAGAGGCCCATGCCCCTATTTGGTCGACTAGCGACTTAGACAAGGAGGTTGTATGATAACTGTAGAAATTATAGAGTCTTTTATTATTGTTACTTATTTTGTTTTTGTTTTTGTAAACTTGAATTAATTTGTACCTCATTTCATCATCATCTAGCGTACTTATATTTGTTGTACCACCTTGACTTATGCCGCTCTTATAGCCTAGTTTTTGCAAGCTTAATCCTATATCGAGCTTGTTCATGACATATGTGTTATTGGGGCCTGATCAACCACACTAATACAAATTGTCTAATCAGAATCAGTGTACTATGGTCTAGCTAGACATAGTGCGCTTGGTTCGCCCTTCGCATAACTACCGTACGTAGATTGAGATATATAGTGATTAGTAGACGAATGTACTTGCCCTCTAGATATGTCTGAGCATATCGTATCCGCTACATGACTGTACCGATACGAGCATGTGAATAGGAATTACCAAAATATGATTTTAATCCACAACTGCCTTGACAATTCTCATTTGAATTCTTTAAACGCCATGATCCCAATACTTCTATTCTATTACCTCTCCCTTGAACTCTTTATTAATGATCTTCGTCTTCCCTTATTTCAGAAAGACGAAACATCTTGCTTGGTATAAGTTTGATATATAGATAGTACTAGATATACCCCACAGGCCGGTCGCATTATTTGATGACTACATTTTATAAATGATTAAGGGAATATCATAGGTGATATATTTGGTGTTAAAGACTTGAGGATTCAATAACATAATTAAATAATTTGGGGCATAGCTTTCTTAGATGTATAGCCTTAGATGATAGATGGGTAAATTCTAAGATGGGTAGAGACCGCAATGTTCACTTGAGGGGAATTCTTTAGACTATAATCAAGTGAGATTTGATAGAGAAACCCTACCCTAGTTTAATTTTGAGGACAAAATTATTTTAAGTTGGGTAGATTGTAAACCTCCTCACCCAAAATTAGGCCTAATTTGCTTAGATAGTGAAACTAGGGCTAGTTAGAACCAATTAGAATTAGAACACGACATTTATTTAATTATGCAATAATTTATATCGTGTAGCGCACCTTACCATTACTTCGATAATTGGAGCACCTCACTAGCCATTGCCTACCTACAAATTTTATAACCTCATCCTAGACATGCCCACTTATGATCCTGACCCTTGTGTAACTTATAATATTGCTCTCTGGTGCTACATTTTAGTCGCACAATAAACGTCGCGGACGTTATTTCCTAATTCTAAATAAATTTTAACCTTGTACCCTTGTGCGTTCCAATCGAAATTGGAGACATAATCTTGACCGTTTTATACAACCCAAATTTTATTAAAATTCTACACTAAATCCTCTACGCCCATGATACTTGTGCCCCACCTATTTTTACTCCCCTGTACTTCTAATTAATTCTAGAATATCGTGCACGTTTGATTCAATTAATTAAAATCTAATTTCCGTCCTTGTGTAATTTTTCCAATTATTGGGTTTTTTTTTATGGAAAAACGCATTGAGGTATCCCCACCATTGGACAATACGTGAAGAAACCCAATTTTCCCTTCACGAGGATTTTTTTGTAATTTTCGGGATGTGCAACGCACGCACATCGCCCTCCTATATTTTAAACCTATCCTTGTATTTAAACAAGGCAATTATAGCCCTCCCAACACCCCATGGCAAGCCCAAGGCCCAATGCAAGAGGGGTTGACCAGTCAAACCTATTTTAGGTCAACACCAATATCACCTATAAATACACCTTGATTTCCTCTTTTTTCCTAAAACCTAAAACACCCAAACCCAATCTTAGCCGACTTCTCCTTCTTTCCCTTCCCTCTCCCTGTGCACCCCTGGCCGGAGCTCCGCCGTGAACCTCGCCGGAGTAGCCTGCCGCTCACGTGCACGACCTCGCCCCATCCTCCTTCCTCTTCTTCCCTGCGCAAAGATCGGAGCACAGTCGGACTCGAACTGCACCACCATCCCTCCTGCTCTTCTCCTCCATCTCCCCCCAGCGCCGCCTGAGAGCCGCTGTGCCCTGCTCGACGAACTCCACCGCCTCTCCTTCCCTCGTCATCGTCCCCAGTGCATCCTTCCCCGTTCCCTCGACTCTCCTCGACCGCCTACGCCGGAGGCAAACACCACCAGCACGAGCTGCCCGCTCACCACCCGCAGCGGCCACGAACTCCACCTCGACGAGCAGTCTGCACATCCTCGACTCCCCGTACCTCCGCCATTAACGCCGAGCACCCGTCTCCGGTGAAACTCTTCCGCACTACTCCTCTTCCTCCTCCCCGTTTTCCCCGTCACCGAGCCGCCTGCAGACCATTTCCCCTCGCTTGCTCGACCATCGGCAAACACAACCACCACCACCACCTCTTCTACTTCCTCCCCCTGCTCAGCTGCCCCCCTGACCGGACCACCTTCCCTCGCCTGGCCGGAACAGTAGCCCATCCACCACTCCATCATTCCCTGCTCCTCCTCCTGCTCCCTGTCCTCCTTGTCGGACCTCCCCTCGCTTGGCCGGAACAGTAGCCTATCCACACCACCATCATCCCTAACACCATCACCATTATCAACTCACCATTTTCAACTCACTATTATCACTTCATCATCATCACACCATCGTTCACATCTCCATCCTCGTCAAACACCATCGTCCTCATCATCATTATCAGCATCACTTCATCGTCACCTCAGCATCATCATCATTTTCACCATTAAACCATCATCCCATCATCATCATCATCACCTTATCGTCACCTCACCATTTTATTTATCATCATCATCACTGTCGTCCTCACCGTCATCGTCGTCATTATCATCGAATCATCATTATCAATATTACCACCACCATTGCTATTAACACCATTGCAAACATCATCATTATCGCATCGTCGTTAACCTCATCGTCGTACCCGTGCACGTACTCCGAGGTATGAACCTGTCTGTCTTCTCCTTTTATGTATGTTCGTGTGTGTGCCAATAGGACATTAGTATTTCTGTACCCCAGTTAGCAGATAGCAGACCTAGAGTCGGTAAACCCAACTCGCGTTCGTACACGTACGCGTACGCGAACCTTATTCAATCTGTATATATACATATATTTAGTAGATGTATATTTAGTTAATCATTAGCATATTATTAATTGGTATATATATTTATGTACATATTTAATATATATATATATGTATTCCAATAATTATGTAAATAAATTGCTAGTTATATTATTATATAAATATGAATATATATGTAAGTAAATGCTAATTGATAATTAAGACTATATATATTTAGACTGTATGATCCTAGGACACCATGGACTGTCCCGTACTTACCTTGACCATGTTGACCCTAGGAAATTGTCCGCCTTGTGTACATTAACGTACTGGGGTAGACACCTGTCAGTTGACTGACTGATTTCATACAATACTTGAAGACGCGACACCCGCGTAATGCAACGCATAATTGACCGTGTTAGATGACTAGTGTTACCCCTAGTGTAACCCCTGAGTCCAGTGTAAATATGGTTGTGTATGTGCTAGTGTAATGACTAATAATTTTATTGTATTATATTATATGTACATAGGATATTGGATTTGTTCTACGCGATTTCTGGAACAGGTTATTGGTACATTGCAGCTTCCTTGCCAGGCAAGTTTACCTTGCCATTGTACTGTTATTATATTCTATATGTTGCATGCATCTTTATTTTCTGTCTTTAGTTCATATATTTTAACTGTTATATAAAATGCACGCGACGATGTCGTCGCGGTATATTTTTATTTATGTATTTGCATTGACCTTGTTTATGAGACTACCCCATTATCATGTAGCATCATTAGGTTCATTGGCTGTGACACAGTCGTTACACGAGTGTGAGTCTCATATAGATCACTGACTGCGTGACAGGCCTGGCCTCCTGTACGTATGGACCGTGCGTTAGGAATAACTGCTGTTAGAAACTTTGCATGCTAGTAGACTTGGCAATTATTAGAGGTGTTATCGTGTCATGGATGTGACATGCTTAGAGCATGGGGTGGGGAGAACAACAAGTACCGTATTTGAGCTCCTTGCACTTTTCTCCTGTGCGCCCGGATTCTCCGCTGGAGATACGGGTGGTGATGACCCTTATATTTTATGTACTATCAGGCGGGTTACCGGCATTCAAAAGACGACGTGCCTTTTAGGCCCCTGGATCTCCAAAAGAGAACCATGCCAAATCCCAGTTTTCAGCCAGATAGCTCACTTGTGGGGAAAATTGTTCTTAACTGCATTCACTTAGACGGTTAGGCGACCATTGGATATTTATTTTAGTACTTTATTGGCATGCTTTTATGTATCTTGTTATGTCCCTCTGAGGACCTGGCCCTTCCAGGTGTATCTGTTCTTGAGTATTCGCAGGAGCGCAGATTCGGATGATTACTTATGTTGCGAGGATGTCTTCTCTTCGAGCCCGTACTTGTATTATATTTGCTCTCACATTCGAGTTGGTAGTGGATTTATTTCCACCCAACTATCATCCTTAGATACTTCATATTGAGATCTAGTTTCATAGATATGGGTTATTTAATTATATTTAATTTCAGTGGATGAGATTTAGATTATACCCTGTGACTTGTAATACATTTTATACCACTTGTGGATTTGATATTCATATTACAGCGTACGTATGGATTTGGTTTTCATATATTGGAGTTGCCATATCCATGCGGCTGGCATGCTTACGTGTCCTAGTCCTACGTATTTTTGGGACTGGGGCGTGACAACGGCTGCAGCAGCAGTAGCGACGGCTGCAGCAGCAACAACGACAGCAGTGCAGCGATAGCGACAGCAGCAGTTCAGCAACAACGACAGTAGCATAATTTTGTCGCAAAAATAGCAGTATCGGCAGCTATAGCGACGGTCCGCCGGGGTCTTTAGCGACAGATCTGCAGTTTTGAATAGTTATTATATATTTAATTATAATAGTTATATATATGTATATATATGGTATTAATATATATGTAAATATGTTCCTAATTGCTAATTGTGTTTTGTATACTATAATTATAATATTTAGTTAACATATATTTATTATTGGGTAGTTAGTATAAATAAGGTATTGGATATTACCTTGAGATACCAAGGTAAGTATCAAGGTATTTTAGGATACCCAAGGTATTGGGTTTGGGTATCAAGATTATGGTTTAGTGTTGTGATACCAAGTTGGTTCGAAACCAAGGTATCCATTTAATGTTATAATTAGGATTATATATATATATATTAACATTGTTTGACATATATATGTGATGCTTTACCTATTGTTTTACGTATCCTGAGATACAGTATCCTAGTATCCTAAGATATAACTTTTATGACCTAGACTCTAGTGTTTGAAACCAATATCTTTGAGATAGACTCTTGCAACCTAGAAATAGGTGGTTTGACATATTTGACCATAGTTGACCACAGTTTGACTTTTGACTTAGAGAGGGCTTGTTGACCTAGAAGTTGACTAGTTTAACTTATTTTCTTTCCGAAACCTTGTATTGATATTATATTTCATATCTAGGTCTTCGAGGCACCGTATCAGACATCTGTGAGACTATTCTTTGGACTTCAGGCGAGTACATTCTCTGATAGTTTTATATTTATGATATCCTCTATGTTCATTGTATCTAGTGTAGATATCCATATTTTTTGACACGATGGTTACACGGATTGGTATATCCGGATCTCGTTATGAGTTGTTATTCCTTGGTATATGGTGTATCTTGTGCAAGCCTTATTTCATTGATTATCTTGTACATGTACAAACATTGATTCTCGGGTAGAGTCGCTATCTTCTTGGGGAATCCCGTGCCATAGCGTACCATGGTTGGATCCACTATACCAGTCGGGATTGGGGAGTATGTAGTGTAGATATGTGATCATACCCTCCTTGTATCAACTCTTGTTTATTGAATAGTGTTAATCATACACCGTACGTATGATTAGCCAGGCCATAAATCTTGTATCATGTTTCCAAGCCGTTCACATGTTAAAGCTAGTACTCACACACTTAGTCATTAGTATTCTTGTTCATTGTCATAATGCTCATTATTATATTATTCCAATATTTTATTATTGTATATCTCTTGTATCTATTATGTATCCTGTATATTCGTATCTATTTACTGTTACATAGTTTTTATCATTGATTAGAACTGCTGTTAGAGATGTGCTCTGCTCCTTTCCTGACTGGATATATTTTTCCCAGATGACACTGAGGACTGGTACCCTACACATTATGGACCTCAGGATGTTGTGGGTTTAGAGTCATAGACCCTGGCTCAGGAGGGACTTATCCCAACTGAGGCAGATGACCCAAGTTTAGTAGCTTCTTAGTATTCTTGTACTGGATTTGTCTCTAACTTTTTTTTGTAGTATTCTTTCAGACTCATTGATGTTATTATTTTAGACTCATGAGTTGTATGTGACTATTCTATTCTTTATCATATTCGTGCTTATTTCCATCTTAGATCTGTGATTGCGTATATTATTATTGTTGGTGGATTATTATATTGCTAGATAGATTACCCAAACAATGTTCTACCGCCGATTCTGCGGCATAGGCTGGGCGTTGTTTTTGACTTACATCCCTACATCGGGTGCGGGTTATGACATATTTTTAGTGGTGGCCCATGTAGGTCTATTCGAGGTCGCAATTAGTACGATTCGTAGTGGTGCTCTGAATTGAGTACTATTACGAGCATGTGTCAGGATATATGATATAGGCTATAGACTAAGAATACTCAATCACATCTAGAATTTTTTTTTTGATTCATTCAACTATTCTCCTTTGATATTGATATTTGATCTCTTAAAATATCCTTTCCTTGAGTATCTTACATCATGTGCCATATTGATTCTTTCTTTCGCTTTGTCTCAGGATGCCGCCTAAGACAAGATCGCAGCAGGGGAGAGCAGCTTCTGAGAGGTCTGCGATATCCCGAGGGCCTGTACCAGTCACTTCTCCGGTGATTGGAGTGTCAGCTGCCTTCAGAGGTCCACCACCTACTCAGAGGACTATGCCAGCTGTATCTGAGGGGCTTCCACCTCCACCTTCCGTGCCCGCAGAGGTGACACAGATGTTTATACTGTTTCGTAAGATGCTCGAGGCACAGAGGGCTCAATCTGAGGCACATCAGAGGCAGACCGACGTTTTACGGCAGGGGATTGAGAGTGCTCATCAGCTTGCTCATGTCGTAGTAGAGAGAGGAGTTCCGGACCAGCAGCAGGTTGTTCCTCAAGTTGCTCAGCTTCGGCCAGGCAATATTCAGAACTTTAAGAAGCTGGAGCCTAAGGTCTTCAAGGGGACGGAGGGCATTGTTTATGCTGATGATTGGCTCGAGGACATTGAGCGTCTTATGAGGGTGTCCCATCTTTCCGAGGATCTGAAGGTTGAGGCGGTAGGACTTCAACTATTCGACGTCGCCCGCACTTGGTTCAGGAATGAGCCGATTATTGTTAACGCAGGACAGTCTTGGGAGGTATTCAAGGACCTCTTCAAGAAAAAGTTCTTCGCTCGGGCAGACAGGCTAGACTTGGGGAGGCAGTTTGAGTGTCTAGTTCAAGGGAGCATGTCTGTGGAGTAGTACGCTGCGGAGTTCGGCAGGTTGAGCCAATTTGCAGAGTATTTAGTGAGAGAGCCGGAGGTTCGGGCTATTCATTTTTGTGAGGGTCTAAACTAGGAAGTAAAGATCCTCATTCTGTCTTTTTATGAGACATACTCGGAGATACTTGCGGAGGCACGCAAGGTTGAGCGGGAGTTGGGTTTGAAGCCCAAGAGATACCATGATTCTTTTATGGGGGCCAACAACAGTGCAGTATCTGCCAAATATCCTTATTTCCAGTCCAGACCTTTCCAGTAGCCACAACAGCACCAGACTCCAGCTAGGATGCCGTTTTACCAGGCACCACAGCAGCAGAGACAGTTACAACAAGCTTCCTGCCACTACTGCAAGAAGCCCGGTCATATCTGGAAAGTTTGCAGGAGGAGGTTAGAAATTTATTTGTATTATGGTACAGAAGGGCATTAGCTGAGGAAGTGTCCTTTCAATCCTCGTCGTGCAGTTCAGGGAGCAGGTTTAGCTCCGAGGGTACAGATGAGACCACCTGCAGTACAGCCGAGGGGGCCGCTTCCAACACAGCAGCAGCGTTATGTCTAGCATCAGCAGTAGGGAGGTACGCGTCAGGGATGAGCGTTTGCTATGACCGTCGAGGAGGACGAACCCACCAGAGATGTCATCGCAGGTTCTATTCTTCTTGATTCCATTCCAGCTTTAGCTTTGTTTGATAGTGGTGCTTCCCATAGTTTTGTATCTGTTTCTTTTGCTCTGAAGCATAGTTTGGTAGCTGAGTCTTTGCTTAGGACTTGTAAGATCATGACCGGGGGAGGCATTATCCTGGTTAATGATATTTGCAAGGCTCGGAGAGTTACTCTAGGAGGCCGAGAGTTGAGTGCGTGTCTACTTGTAATGCCACTTTTGAGCTACGACATTGTACTCGAGATGGATTGGTTGAGTAGGCACCGTGCTAGCATAGATTATAGAGGAGGTAGAGTTTTGTTTGGTCCGCTGGGAGAGCCAGAGTTTGAGTTTGTTAGAGGAGCTGCAGAGCAAGGAGAGGCATTATTTGTGGAGCTATGATGGAAGACAATGAGTTGCCGCATCCGTTGATAGTAGAGTTCTTGGATGTGTTTCCTGAGAAATTGTCAGGATTGCTGCCAGATCGAGATATTGAATTCTCTATAGACTTGGTGCCAGGTGCAGAACTAATTTAGCAATATGTCTATAGAGTAAACAACAACGAGTTGGTCGAGCTAAAGAAGCAGGTGGATGAATTGCAAGATAAGGGGTTTATCAGATCGAGTTCTTCACCGTTGGAAGACCCGGTATTGTTTGTACCGAAGAAGGATGGATTAGTGCGTATGTGCATTGATTATAAGGCATTGAATAATCTCACTATCAAGAATAAGTATCCTTTGCCACAGATTGATGATCTGTTCGATCAGTTGAGTGGTGCCAAGGTATTTTCTAAGATAGACTTGAGATCAGGCTACCACCAGGTGAAGGTGAAGCTGAAGGACATACCGAAGACTGCTTTTAGAACTCGGTATGGTCAGTACGAGTTTATGGTGATGCCGTTTGGTTTGACTAATGCACCGACGGTATTTATGAACTTGATGAACAAGGTGTTCCATCGGTACCTTGACAAGTTCGTGGTGGTGTTCATCGACGACATACTCATATACTCGAAGACATCGGAGGAGCACGAGAAGCATTTGAGGATTGTGTTGGATGTGCTGAGGAAGGAGAAGCTATATGGAAAGTGTCCAAGTGTGGGTTCTTCCTGGACAAGGTGGAGTTCTTGAGGCATGTTGTGACTGGTGATGGTATTTCAGTGGATTCGAAGAAGATCATAGCAGTAGAATCTTGGAAGACCCCGACTTCGGTAGCAGAGATCAGGAGTTTCTTGGGATTGGCAGGCTACTACAGAAAGTTTGTGCAAGATTTTACGATGATTGTCGAGTCGATGACCAGACTCACCAGGAAGGATGTAGAGTTTGTTTGGACGGAGGATTGCCAGATTACTTTTGAGGAATTAAAGAAGAGGTTGACGTCTGCTCCTATTTTGACATTGCCATCAGGGTCTGGAGGTTTCACTATTTATAGTGATGCATCGGGGAAAAGTTTGGGTTGTGTTCTTCAGCAGAATGGGAAAGTGATTGCCTATGCATCCAGGCAATTGTGTCCTCATGAAAAAAACTATCCTACCCATGATTTGGAGTTGGTAGCAGTCATATTCGCCTGAAGTTGTGGAAATATTATTTGTACGAAGAGCGTGTGGAGATTTTCACAGACCACAAGAGCTTGAAGTACGTTTTCACGCAGAAGGAGTTGAACATGAGGCAGCGTCTGTGGTTGGAACTGATGAAGAATTTTGATATATCTTTGCAGTATCATCCTGGAAAAGCTAATATAGTTGCCGATGCCTTGAGCAGGTATCCGGTAGCTATGTTCTTGACGCAGGATCGATATTTGTTGGAGGACTTGGAGAGCTTGGGCATTGAGGTGGTACTTCCTGGTTGTGCGATGCAGATGTGGGGATTGCAGATACATTCAGAATTGATGGACAAGATCAAAGCAGCACAGTATAAGGATGTATCTCTGAGGAGCATCAGAGCTCAGGTGAGAGCAGGATTAGAGGATAATTTCACCATTGCTGAGGATGGATCTTTGCGGCATGGAGTTAGATTGTATATGCCTAGTGGAGAGCTGCGTAAGAAGGTATTGCAAGAAGCGCATTGCTCTCAGTATTCCATACATCCAGGTGCCAACAAGTTATATTGGGATATGCGAGAGAGTGTGTGGTGGTATGGCATGAAGAGGAAAGTGGCGCAGTTTGTATCCAGATGCTTAGTGTGCCAGCAGGTGAAAGCCGAGAGGCAGAGACCAGGAGATTTACTTTAGTCATTACCCATTCCAGAGTGGAAGTGGGAACACATTATTATGGATTTTGTGTACGGACTTCCACGATCTCCAGGAGGGAAAGACGCGATTTGGGTCATCGTTGATAGGTTGACCAAGTCGGCCCATTTTTTGTCTTTTAAGGTGGGTTTGTCTACGGAGAAGTTGACAGAGATGTATGTGAGGCAGATCGTCAGGATACATGGAGTTCTCGTCAGCATAGTCTCGGATAAGGATAGTCATTTTACTTCTCATTTCTGGAGGAGTTTGCAGGAGAGTTTGGGCACTCAGCTCAAGTTTAGTACTGCATATTATCCCCAGACAGATGGGCAGTCAGAGAGGACTATTCAGACTCTCGAGGATATATTGCACACTTATGTACTAGATTTTGGGGGTTCTTGGGAGAACCATCTCCATTTGGTCGAGTTTGCTTACAACAACAGTTACCAGGCTAGTATAGAGATGCCACCATTTGAAGCTCTGTACGGTCGGAGATGTCGTACTCCCTTGTCATGGGACGATATTGGAGAGAGAGTTTTGCTTGGGCCAGAGATGGTTGTAGATGCAGCGGAGAAGGTTTAGTTGATCAGAGACAGACTTCGTGTGGTGCAGGACAGACAGCGGCATTGGGCTGATAGCCACCGAAGTCCTTTGGAGTTCGAGGTATAGTTTAGATTTTTGTTTTATGTTTGTTATTGGTTGTTTGTTATAGATTAAGTTCTTAAGGTTGTATTTTGTTCTATGTGGGTGGTTTGGTGTTTCTGAGAATTTCTCCGATACGAGGCACGATTCGCTTCGGTGGAGGCGGGAAGCTTAGTCCGTGATTCATCAAATCTTTTACTATTCTAGAAAGGGTCGGTGCAGTTGCTTATAGACTAGACTTTCCACCTGCATTGGAGGGAGTGCACAACGTATTTCATGTGTCACAGTTGAGACGGTACGTGGCAGATTTTAGTCATGTATTGGATCACTCGGAGATAGAGATGGGCCCTACTCTTAGCTATCCAGAGCAGCCAATTAAGATTCTGGATCAAAGAGAGATGGTGCTGAGGAACCAGACTATTCCTTTGGTACGCGTCGCATGGAGGCATCACTCTCCGGGGGAGTCTACCTGGGAGAGAGAAATGATGAAATGCGAGAGCGTTATCCATATTTGTTTGTGCCTTGAGGTATGTTCTTTCATAATTAGTTCTGTTCTTTAGTTCTGTTCATTTGTTATGTTCTGTTATTTTCTGGGGGTAGTTTTCGTCTTTGAATTTCGAGGACAAAATTATTTTAAGGAGGGTAGACTTGTCACTACCATATTTTCTAGGAAAGGGTATTTTAGTAATTTTATAATTAATTAAATATTATGCTTGATAAATAATTATTGTTGTATTATTTAATTATTGTTATATGTTAGTTATTTATTTTGGACTTGTGTTAGTGGACCTAACTAGTTTAGTTTAGACTCATAGACCAGCATATATTAATTGTTAGAATTGAGCCCATTTAGAAAGCCCATTGATTAGGAGGATAATTAATTTAATTAAACCATTACACTAGAAGCTTTCCTCCTTAATTATTTCTTCATGAGAGGTCCCAAGGGGTATAATGGATATTACATAGTGACTTGAGGAAGGGGTAAGGGGCCGGCCTATTAAAGAGGGGAGAAAATATTTTTCTCATCTTTTTATTTGCAAACTAGATCTAGAATTTCCCTCAACCAAATTCCTTCATTTCCATATCATTTTTCTACCAAATTTTATCCCAATTCTTTTCCAAATCACCATTGGAGGCTAGTGGAGCAAGGATCTAGAAGAAGGAGGCAAGGGTCTGCAAAGAGGAGCAAGGATCTACAAGTTGGAGGCCAATTTCATCACATTTGGAGGTTGCATTGGGAATCCATCTCCCAATAGGTACAATTTAGTTTTTCTCCCCTTAAATTAGGTTCTAAATCTAAGATTTAACCATAAGAAATTAACCCATATGCATAGGCTACCCATAGGATTTGGTTTTGTATGCATAGGAGGCCTATTGAGAAAGTTATGATACTTTTTGTGTCAATTTTGGGGGAATTCCGAGATTGACATTTGTTGTGTGTGTCAATTGGTCCTATATATTAATTTGGCATGTGCTAGTATGTTTGGGGCTAGTGTCGTGTCCACAAATGGGTACGTATAGGTCGTATTCCAACAATTTGGTGATACGCATTAATTTGGAGGATTTTCCTCTGACACGAAACTTTGAGCATGTCACATTTTGACACGGACACGTAGATTTGTGTTTGACTCTTCATATTATTCATAAATAATATATTAGACTTATTCGTGTCCTTCGGGGTACGTTTGGATGTGTGGTGGACTCGTGTCGCAAGCGTATCCTAGATCTAGTGGGATACGGGTGTGATACACTCCATGTGTTGTGCAATTTAATTTTTAGATCTATTTATCTTATTTTTTTAGCTATTGTGATGTATAATTATATATATATATATATATATATATATATATATATATATATATATATATATATATATATATATATATATATATATATATATATATATATATATATATTATTGTGTATATATATTTATGTATTGATGTGTCATAGATCTATGTATCTATTTTACCTATGTGTGTATATATATTAATGTAGCTATTATTCTACATATGTAAGAGCTATTTAATATTGTAGTGTGTATATATATATATATATATATATATATATATATATATATATATATATATATATATATATATATATATATATATATATATATATATATATATATACTTATATGATATATGTATACATATTATTGTATGATTATATATACGTATACGGATATGTGTATGTGTTGTTATATATATGATACTATATATATGTATGTTATGTCATATGTATTTATTATGTACATATATATGTATGTGGAGGAGTATGTGTGTATATGTATTATTAGTTGTGTTATATATATATATATATATATATATATATATATATATATATATATATATTGTATTATATATATTTGTATATATATATATATAAGAGATGGAAATTCGCAACAGCAGCTTTAGTGACAGTTTTTTGTCACGATAACAGCAGCAGCAACATAGCACAGTAGCCGCAGCAGCTATAACGATAACAGCAGCGGAAATAGCAACAACAACCGCAACAACAGCAACACTAGTGACGGTTGTAGCAGCAACAATGACAACAGTGCAGCAACAGCGACAACAACAGCGACAATAACAGGATTTTGTCGCAAAAATAACAGTATCAGCAGCAGTATCAGCAGCTATAGCGACGGTCCGCAGGGGTCTTTAGCTACAGATATGTGGTTTTGAATAGTTATTATATATTTAATTAGAATAGTTATATATATATATATATATGTATATATATGGTATTAATATATATATATATATATATATATATATATATATATATATATATATATATATATATATATATATATATATATATATATGTTCCTAATTGCTAATTGTGTTTTGTATACTATAATTATAATATTTAGTTGTTAGCATATATTTATTATTGGGTAGTTAGTATAAACAAGGTATTGGATATTACCTTGAGATACCAAGGTAAGTATCAAGGTATTTTAGGATACCCAAGGTATTGGGTTTGGGTATCAAGATTATGGTTTAGTGTTGTGATACCAAGTTGGTTCGAAACCAAGATATCCATTTAATCTTATAATTAGGATTTTATATATATATTAATATTGTTTGACATATATATGTGATGCTTTACCTATTGTTTTACGTATCCTGAGATACAGTATCCTAATATCCTAAGATATAACTTTTATGACCTAGACTCTAGTGTTTGAAACCAATATCTTTGAGATAGACTCTTGCAACCTAGAAATAGGTAGTTTGACATATTTGACCATAGTTTGACCATAGTTGACCATAATTTGACTTTTGACTTAGAGAGGGCTTGTTGACCTAGAAGTTAACTAGTTTAACTTATTTTCTTTCCACCTTGTATTGATGTTATATTCCATATCTAGGTCTTCGAGGCACCGTATCAGACATCTGTGAGACTATTCTTTGGACTTCAGGCGAGTACATTCTCTGATAGTTTCTCATTTATGATATCCTTTATGTCCATTGTATCTAGTGTAGATATCCATATTTCTTGACACGATGGTTACACGGATTGGTATATCCGGATCTCGTCATGAGATATTATTCCTTGGTATATGGTGTATCTTGTGCAAGCCTTGTTTCATTGATTATCTTGTACATGTACAGACACTGATTATCGGGAAGAGTCACTATCTTCTTGGGGAATCCCGTGCCATAGCGTACCATGGTTGAATCCACTATACCAGTCGGGGTTGGGGAGTATGTAGTGTAGATATGTGATCATACCCTCCTTATATCAACTCTTGTTTATTGAATAGTATTAATCATACACCGCACGTATGATTAGCTAGGCCATAAATCTTGTATCATATTCCCAAGCCGATCACATGTTAAAGCTAGTACTCACACACTTAGTCATTATTATTCTTGTTCATTGTCATATTACTCATTATTGTATTATTTCAGTATTTTCTTATTGTATATCTCGTGTATCTATTGTGCATCTTGTATATTCATATCTATTTACTGTTACCTAGTTTTTATTATTGATTAGAACTGCTGTTAGAGATGTACTCTGCTCCTTTCCTGACTGGATATATTTTTCCCATATGACACTAAGGACTGGTACCCTACACATTATGAAACTCAGGATATTGTGGGTTTAGAGTCAGAGACCCTGGCTCAGGAGGGACTTATCCCAACTGAGGCAGATAACCCAAGTTTAGTAGCTTCTTAGTATTCATGCACTGGATTTGTCTCCAGTTTTTTTTGTAGTATTCTTTCAGATTCATTGATGTTATTATTTTAGACTCATGAGTTGTATGTGACTATTCTATTCTTTATCATATTCGTGCTCATTTCTATCTTAGATCTGTGATTGAGTATATTGTTATTGTTGGTGGATCATTATATTGCTAGATAGATTACCCAGACCGCGTTCTACCGCCGATTCTACGGCGTAGGCTGGGCGTTATTTCCGACTTGCAACCCTACATCGGGTGCGGGTCATGACAAATATACTCTAGAGCCTTGGATCATTGCGTCCAAAACTGAAGCACATATACAAGACATAATATTGGAATATCGCCTATGTATTATCACGCCCTGGGCCCGAGGGCCGCCGGGACCACCGCTCCTCCCCGCCGGAACAGGACGTGAACCATCGCGCCTCGGCGCACCGGACGCGAATTACCGCACATCGGTGCGAGATCGTCGATGCACGTTCCACCAATCGTGCGTGTTGGGATGAAGCTGCAGTTGAACGCATGCGACGTGCTTCTCTTCAGGTACTTCTAGCAGTGAGAAATGATCCTCAAGTTGTGCCAACCAATCTAGAGCCATAATGGGATCCTCAGTCCCCTTGAATGCTGTGTTGCAGACTTTCTTGAAGTCACCAAAGTCGAAGGCAGTCACTTCCCTCTTCCTTGGAGTTTAAGGCGTCTCAACTTCAAGCATTGGTTGCTCTACCAGAGTCGTTGCTATCGCCGCAGACTGGTTGGAGACCAAGGTCTGAACAATCTGCTGTAGGGTATCTACCTGCTTTTGTTGGACTGAGAATCGTGTCTCTATATTATCTTGAAACTTGAGTAGTCTCTCATCCGCTCGCTTCTCAGCCCGTTCATAACGAGTTTTATCCCTTTGTTGGTTAGCTTCTAACATCCGCATCATTTGCTGAAGCGAATCGGTTCGAGACATGGCTCGGTGGCTCCGAGAGCTTCCTGAAGTGCCAGAACTGCTCTCCTGGGCTTGCGTCTTGCCCGGTGCTTGCGTTAAGGATTGCGCTTGAGCCGTTCCTTCAAAAGAAGGTAAATTACATCAGGATTATAATGTATTATGGACTCATTGTATGAATGTATCTTATTTTGGCCTAACGAGTTCAAGAGTTCGCACATGGATTTATCGTTAAAGGAACTTTTCCCATACAAGGGTCAAAGGAACTTGAAGCTATGCTCTGATACCATACAACATAATGGTATCAGAGCGAAATCGATTTCTTGGCCCAATCCGTTGCTATGACTCTGAGATATTATCGATATGGTATTGCAATAGAGCGTTCCATACAATAAGTCCATAGATATTCTCAAAGTGTAAATGTTTTCAGGACTTAATTTTCTTGATTGTTTTGATTGAGTACGGCGAGGGATGAGGACTGTCACTGCTCGAAATATCGAGAAGTTTATCCTTGAAGTTTCGAGGACGAAACTTTTTGTTGGTTTGTAAGTATGTAATGCCCCGCTCCGCGTCGGCATTATGTATCAAGGTGAGTGGGAAGAACTTCGTTCCCTGATTCTTGCACGTCTTAATAAAATTTGAGTTTTTGCTTGAAATGTTTTCATAAGAGAATGATAGAACCTGCCTTGCATGTTAATGAACGAACTTACCTAGCTTGTCCTTGAAACAATTATGTTTGCTTAACTAAGAGATGTTGAAACGCTTGTCTAAGAGTGCATGAACATGTTCACTATCGCCTATGCTCCGAGAGAACCATATCGTGTGCCTGAATGTATTCAAAAGATAAGATAGCTTGCCCCACAACAAGAATATAGTATGATGGTTCGTCTCGTCTGCATACTAGAGTTTATTTGCTAGTGTTCTATGCATTCACATCGGTCGGGCAATGGCTATTGGTGGAGAGCTGAACTGCATGTGTCACGACTGCTACCATGATAGTGAAAAGCAACCATGAGTCACAGCTGCCATTAGCATCAGATAAAGAGTCACTGGTATGCAGGACCAACAGCTGCCAATCCTGAGATAGTCGGGGACCGCCCTGCATATAGCTAGTTCATCGTGTTAGCTTGGATAGTGGATTGCCCCTAAGATGTGCATGTGTGCCTAGCTGTGCATTTGTCCCTCGAGTCGTTGAGTAGAACTTACGAGACACATTGCACACACCCTGAAATAGAACGAACGGTTTGCTTGCTTATATCGCATATAAAACTCTATTTTAAAAAATATTTCCAAAATAATATAATATGGCTCCGTTCTTCTGCTACATGAAATAAACATAGGTAAAACTAAAAAAATTACTAGTAATATAATATTTTATAACATGATTACTTAATGTTGGTTTTAGTGAATGCTTGCTTCTGTTCAGTTATTTTATCTCAACAGTACTTACAAAAGTGCTGACCCACCAACATTTTACTTGCTTGCAGGTACTGGATCGTCCGAGGGAGCGATAGGCGTGCCTCAAGACCCAAGACCCAAAAATTTTGGTTTTGATTGCCCCGAGCATGCTATCATATAAAGGGGCATAATGTATGGAACGATGCCTTTTCTAAAGGAAACCCAAGTCCCTTGATTTGTCCCGAATACTCAGTTGGCTAAATGCATTGCATATGCAACAATGTCCCTCTGCTGCTTACTCGATTGATGCGATGATAGCCAAACAACTTAAACGATGTTGCCTTGTGCGGGCGTAACCCCAGGCTCGCAAGACATTACGTCCCGGTATCAAACGGGCCATATTCCTTGCCCCGTCGAAAGACATGCCAAATACTGCCTTCCGAACCCGTTACGGGCATTACGAGTTTTCCATTATGTCGTTTGGACTAATGAATGCACCTGCTGCATTCATGGACTTGATGAATCGAGTGTTCCGACCATTCATCGATAAATTTGTGGTGGTTTTTATCGATGACATCTTAGTGTACTCGAAGAATATGGATGAACACGCAGGACACCTGCGGATGGTGCTTCAGACCCTTCTAGATAATAGGTTGTATGCCAAGCAAAGTAAATGCGAGTTTTGGTTAGACAACATATCCTTTTTAGGACACATTATTTCTGCGCAAGGCATTTCAGTAGACCTAAAGAAGGTAGAAGCCATTATGCAGTGGAAACAGCCTGAATCAGCTAGCGATATTAGGAGTTTCCTTGGACTGGCGAGATACTACCAGAGATTTATTCAAGACTTTGCAAAGATTTCATCGCCCCTGACTCAGCTCACTCGGAAGGAAGCAAAGTTCACTTGGCCGGACGACTGTGAAGCTTCGTTTGCGGAGTTAAAGCAGTGCCTCGTCTCTGCACAAATTCTTACCCTTCCGGACGGACCTGATGACTTTAAAATATACAGTAATACGTCAGGTAAGGGTCTGGGATGTATCCTGATGCATAGGGATAAAGTGATAGCCTTCGCGTCGAGGCAGCTAAAGCCTCACGAGAAGAACTACCCAACGTATGATATTGAACTTGCCGCGGTGGTGTTCGCGCTGAAGCTGTGGCGCCACTACCTTTACGGTGTACCGTGCAAGATTTATACAGACCATAAAAGTTTGAAATATCTATATACACAAAAGGATTTGAATCTTTGTCAATGGCGCTGGCTTGAACTTCTTAGCAACTTTGACTTAATGATCAGATACACGCCTGGCAAAGGAAACATCGTAGCTGATGCACTGAGTTGAGTGTTCGTTGGAAGTTTGTCTATTGATGACAGGTTGCGCCGATATCATAAATCCTTGGGCATTACACTACTAATCAGATACAAAAAGGGGGCGCAAGTGGCACAACTGCGTCTCGAGCCCGACTTGTTATAAAAAGTCAAGACCGCTCAGAAGGATGGCCTATTCCTGCAAAAGATGCAAGCTCTTATCTCAGCAGGAAAGGCAACCGACTTTGCAGTAGGCACGGACGGGATGATCCGAGTGAAGGAAAGACTGTGCATTCCAGACGATGCGGCCCTCAGAAAAGAGATACTCACTGAAGCCCATTATGCTAGTTATACTTCTCATCCGGGTAGCACAAAGATGTATCGAGATCTCCGTACGACGTTTTGGTAGCACGGCTTGAAACGAGATATGGCGTTGTTCGTGTCGCATTGTATGGCTTGTCAGAGGGTAAAGGCCGAGCACCAGAAGCTGGACGGAGAGATGCAGAACCTCGCTATTCGGGATTGGAAATGGGAACATATAACAATGGATTTCATTGTTGGCTTGCCAAAGACGCAACGGGGGAATGATGCCGTCTGGGTTATTGTTGATCGCCTCACTAAGTCAGCTCACTTTCTGCCTATCAAGAGTACTTGGAGCGTTGATCGCTTGGCTCAGATCTACCTCAACGAATTTGTTCGGTTCCACGGCGTGCCCGTATCCATAGTCTCCGATCGAGATGGTCGATTCCTATCGCGTTTCTGGGAAAGCCTGCAGTCTGCAATGGGGACAAAGTTGAAGTTCAGCTCCGCCTACCATCCACAGACAGACAGCCAAATAGAACGTGTCAACCAAATCCTCGAAGACATGCTACGACTCTGCGCCTTGGACTTGAAGACGAGTTGGGACTTGCATCTACCGTTAGCTGAATTTGCATATAATAATAGCTTCCAATCCGGTATTCAGATGGCGCCGTATGAGGCGTTATATGGGCGAAAGTGCAGATCCCCGATCTATTGGGACAAAGTTGGAGAATGGCAGATCCTTGGCCCGGAGTTCGTGGAGCAAACCGTTCAAAAGATTCGTTCGATCTGGGAAAGACTAAAAGTAGATCAAAGTAGCCAAAAGAGCTACGTTGATGCACATCGATGACCACGTCGTTTCTAGAAGGAGACCGTGTATTTCTCAAGGTTTCGCCCATGCGAGGAGTCACCATATTTGGAGCAAAGGAAAAGCTAAGTCCAAAATTTATCGGTTCGTTCGAGATATTAAAGCGAGTTACCTCAGTTGCATATCAGATTGTCCTACCGCCATCACTATCCGAAGTGTATGATATTTTCTATTTTTTCCAACTTAGGAAGTATGTGTACGACCCGAGCCACGTGGTAGATCTGGATCAACTGAATCTTCGGGCAGACTTGACATATGTAGAACAACCTGTGCAAATTTTGGATCGGAAAGAAAAGTTGCTCCGAAGTCAATCCGTTCCTCTAGTGCGCGTGCTTTGGCGAAATCACTCGGTCAAAGAATCCACATGGGAGCTTAAATCTGAGATGAGGGAAAGATTTCCCTTATTATTTTCTAGTGGTAGGTTCTATTCCTAAGTTTTGGGACGAAACTTCCAATTAGTTCGGGGGTAGGATGTGGTGCCCCGTTCCCCTTATTCGGGGAGCGCGACTAAGAAATACAAGACGGTATTGTTCGATCAGGATAGATTAAAACATGAACCAATCCACTTTATGGATTTGCTTCTTCGGAATTGATTCCCATATTTAGTGGACCGTGCCCCCAGGATCGACTTAGCGGCAGAGTCAGGAGGGACCTCTCCGCTGCATCTTTTGTTACCTAGTTTTCGCTGTCGCTTGTTGCGTTCGTGCCTTGAGTTGGTTTTCGGATTTGCTTGAGATTTCTTGAACGATTTTGATAGATTTCATTATTTTCATTCGTTGAACTGCACTTCAATTCCAATATTGGAAAGAGTGGAAGAGGTATTGATCATCTGTTCGTGGTAATGCAGGTGAACCAGCAGTAGGCAACGCTCGAACGGACTCCTGAAGCACCTCTTTCCTTTTTTCTTCCAACAAACTTATGAGTGGCTTATATTCGATTCAGTTGGCCCTTATTCCATGTCTTCACACCTAAAAATCTTGCATTCTTGTTTGCCCCGATCAAACGATACCAAGTAATAGCTAAAAGATGTCAAGATAAAAAGGAATAGACTTGGATCATTATGCTTGTCAAAATAAAACTTGTGAACGGCTACCTTATTTGCATGCTAGTTCATTTAAAAAAAATGTTCATCATATGCATAAATTACAAGTTAGATGTACACTTCTTCTTTAAATTGTGCTATGTATAGAACTCATCCCTAAAATGCAATAAATCATTCAGGAAGACTATGCAGAATGAATCATGCTAATGCTACTTGTCTTGTACTCGTGTTTCCTAAACTGCATGAATGATTAACTTAATATAGACTCCGTTGATCACGGATAACTTGTGCACAAGGTCATAGTTTCTGCGGACGGTCACTGGGGCACTAGTACCGATCCGATCCGGACGAAACTTTTAGTTTAGTCTCTTGTTCTGGACGGAATGGCTTGTAGCGCACCTTGTTCTTTATGTTGGAAACCATCCTCGTCATGACTATTATCCATTATGGCAGCATGCCAGTGATCTCCACGTATATTTAAACCTGTGTAAGCTAACTTGTGTCTTCGTGGCAGGGAAGGACATGATAAGTATTGTGCAGGTAGTTCAGACGGGCAGGTAAATATCACCGAACGGTGGCAGGTTATTTTATTAAATTCTATACCCATCTACTGCTTGCTGTAAAATAAACTAAGACAAGATAGAAAGACCACAGATAATATGCATGCTTCATATAAACAACGTATTGATTGGTATAGTTGGGTTAGCTTGCCTTCACCAGTTCGTTTCGATGTACTAACCCTCGTTGAAACAGGTTTTCCGCACTCCTGAGAGCCGAGCGAGGAGCAAAAGTTAATCCCCGATCCAGTCCAGCTGTAGGTGCGTCCAGAGCGTGCTATCTTTTGAAGTACTTGAAGAAAGGAGCTAGCTACTCAAAGAAACAAATACAGCTCCGTGGAAAGGCCATCATTCCACCAGGAGGTCTTTACATTTTGAAGTTTAGTAAGGGATGTAATGTACATGACTACTATCTTATTTTGTGTCAATATTTTGTAAGCCCGTGAGGCAACCTTACGACTCAGTTCAAGAGTTTGTAATAGATGTTCATATTATCAATAAAAGAGAACTTTTTCATGTTTCAATTCTGTGTTCAATTTATTTGCGTACTCTGAATATGTGCTCGCTATGCGAAATAAAATACCTTAGCCTTGTGCGGTGCGCAACCTAGGCCCGCACGACGGTCACGCCCGGGGATGACTATCGATTCCACGAAATCGAGGCGTGACAGTATGTCATCTCAATATTTGTTCCCTGACTTGGTTTAAGTGCAACTATGGCATCCAAGTGGGTTTGGAGCGGCTTTAAGGGTTGACCCACGTCTGATGCAAGAGCTCATGGGTCTTCCCTATAGAGTCTTCCATCAGCAGCCCGCGTGACAAGCAACAGTGTATGCCTTTGAGGGACTGGTTACGCAGCCCTTAGAGCGTGCATGGCTCGAGTTAACTTGGGTTTCCGTGAACCAACGCCTTTAGGCGCATAGTACATGGGATCCAAGTCAGGATCTAGGGACCTGTAAACCCCCTCACCCAAAATAGGTATTTTATGTGTATTTTATATTATTATATTTATTATAGATTATTTTAAATATTGAATTACTTTAGAGTATTCTCTTAGTTAATTAGAAAATAAATTTTTTTAGTATATTTACTTATGTAAATATTTATTTAGATATATTTTTAGACTATTTTAGATTTTTGGAGATTTTTCTAGAATTTTTAGGTAATTAAAACATATGGAACGTAAATTTCTAGGACTTTTATGATTTACTAGGAGACCATACTTGCATATTATTTCTACAAAATATTTATTTTAGGTTAAAATATTTAATTATATTTTTCTATAATTTATTTAGAATTTTAAGAAATTTATTCAGATTTTTGAAATTATTTAGGATTTATTTGGATATATATAGTCTTAATATTAGATAGATAATAATTTAGTGTTAATAGATATTAATAAGATTATATATAAATTATTTGAATTATCCTTAATTTTATTTAAGATTATAAATTATTGAGATAAACTCAAACTCTATTTTAAATTAATTCAAATCCTGAGCCTACTAGGAAAGAAACTTCATGCATATCCTATCATTATTTAAACTGATCCTAATCATATCCAAATTAGCCAATCCTAGTCGTATTCAATTAAGTAGTGTCCACCATTATAAATACCTCATCCTTCATTTTTTCCCCCAAAATCCTCTCTTTTTCGTCCAAAAAAAGTTAAAATTCGTCATAAATTCAGCCTCATTTTCTAGTATGTTATGACGACTTAAAAAGACGATATCTCCTATCTCCGGACTCCAAACGCGCTCCAGTTTTTTTATTAGAATTATATCAAGGTTAGTTTTCTGAATATATAAATTATTTTAATAATTTATAAACCTATTTTTCTAGAAAATTCTAAAAGTGTCAGTTGTCCGAAATCAGACACATTTTCGTATTTTTGAGATTTCGGGAGATCCCGAACTCGGAATTATGAGCCGTTTGAAGTTTCAAAAACCTGACATGATAAAATTTCATAAAATTATTTTTACAGAATTTAATATGCAAGTTTAGTCTACTGTAAAATTCGTGCAACGTAGACGTAAATAGGAAACCACCGAAAACTTTCATCTGTGCGCCCTTGTGGCCATAACTCTTTACCGACTTGTGATTTTATAAAACCGTCAATTCTGGCATTCATGTAGCGCTAAAATCTATAGAATTTTATACACAAATCCAGGATTTGAATCGGTTGACTTTTTGGTCAACGGATTGCCTCGATTTGCGTGTCACGGATCATAAATCCGTAAAGTTAATTTTCTTTGGACCAAAATTAGGATTTAGTAATAAAATCCGATTATAATAAGATTAAAAATACTATTTTATGTTATTTTATTCAGAATTAAAATAGATTAAAATGGAGGAACCTATTCACCCACTTTTGTAACCTAACTTGTTTAATTTATGTGACGGGTAGATCGGACGACGCCTTGAGTTGGAACTTCATTTTTTTTTAGATTAGGCAAGATTCCTTGCCAAATTGTTTACAGTACTTTGCATGCTTATTATATTTTTGTATATTCATTACATTTCTGTATATTCCTTGTATGTGTAGTTTCTTTCAGTCATTACTATATATTAGATATGTTGACACACACATGGCACTTAGTATCATGAGAGGACAATCAGTAGGCGTATGGGTTTTAACCACTCTGGTAAATCATAGTAACTAGCACGCACTATGATGGTTGTGTCCGATGGTCGCTACCCCCGAGGTATGTCGATTGATGGAGTCACGAGGGTCGCTACTCCCGAGGTATGTCGGCTGATGATGTTCTAGACGTGTGTGTGAGTTATGAGGCTTAGATCAAGTAGCCTACCCTTGCCCATACGTCGAAAAGTTGTCCTCATTTGCATTCATATAGATTGTCTTGTACAGCGTACTTATATATTTTCAAACATTATGCATGTTTACTGTATTCAAATTGGCATGTTTCTATGTATCTTGTTACGTTCCTCTGAGGACCTGGTCCCTTTCCAGGTGTAGATGTTCATGACTTTTAATAGGAGCACTGATCAGGACTTACCACTTATCTCTTCTGATGAGGTCTTACCTTCAGAGCATCTTTGATTATCTCTAGCGACAAATCGATTCGCTGATACCTTTATATCATTATCTTATTTATATTAGAGATTTACCCTCCTCTCTTATTTTAGTATTAATATAGTCATTGGTAGTGGATTTGTCTCCACCCGACTATTAGTTTTGGATTATTCAGACTCATTATTCTAGTTTAGGTTTTTTTTTTTGTGACTTGTGTGGATGAGATTTAGTATATCTGTGACTTATGACCATATATATACCACATGTGAGTTTATATTCATATTATAGCGTACGTGTGTATTATGGTATCCATATATTGGAGTTGCCATATACATACGGCTGGCATGCTTACGTGTTCCTGGTCCAACGTATTTTGGGACTTGGGAATGACATATTTTTGTGGTGGCCCATGCAGGTCGAGAGCATATTGTATCGGTTACGTTACTGTACCGAGCAAGCCTGCACATATGATTAGAATATAGGATCTTATCCACTTAATTATTACCTCCCTTGATTTCGTTTGCATTCTCATTTGATTGCTTCCAATGCATCTTGCTTGATCTCTTCTCAACCTCAACCTTCTCTCGTGCTTGATAGGGGTTAGGAAGATAACTTGTACTAGGTATATACATTCTAGTATTCAATAACACCATTAGTTAAATTTTTGTAAGTCTGGTAGTATGACTCATAACCTAGTAACACATAGTCCTATTATCCCATTAATGTAGTATAATTGAATGACACCAACTATAGACTTGCATAAGAAGATAGTGTTTATCTAGGCTATAGAACTTTAGTGTTATCTAGACTGTAGAACTTAAAGGCCCATACACCCATTTGGTTGACTTTAGACATAGACAAGAAATTAGTATGACAACTGTAGAGGTACAACACCGATCTTCTTGGTGAACTTAAATTATTCTGTACCTTCCTCCATCATAATCAAGCGTACTCATATTTTTACTACCTTGACTTATACTGCTATTATAGCCTAGTTTCACAAGCTTATTCTTTTATTGAGCTTGTTCATGACATATGTATTATTGGGGGCCCACACTAATACATTGTCTAAATCAGAATCGGTGCATTATGGTCTGATCAACCGTAGTGCGCTTGGTTCACTCTTCGTATCACTACTTTACGTGGATTGAGATATAGTTGACTCAACTTGTTAGACGAATATACTTGCCCTCTAGACTGGTCAGAGCATATCATGTCAGGTACATAACTGTTCTGATGTGAACATGCAAATAGGAATTTACCAAAATAATATTTTAATCCACAACTGCCTTGGCAACTCCCTTTCGAATTCTCTAATCCCTTTGAATCCCGTACTTGTATTCTATCATCTCCTCCTTGAATTCTTTATTGTTGTCTTCCGCTTCCCCTATTTCGGAAAGATGAACGTTCATGCTTAGTATAAGTTTGATATACGGATAGTACTAGATATATCCCATAGGCCAAGCGCTCATGATGACAAATAAGGAAGCGCAGGCACAGGAAGTCGTAGATGCAGGTACGACCTTTAGTTATATTTGTCATTGCATACTCATGACCCCCTTTATGACAAGAATCTTAGATGCATAAATAGACGTAGAATTATATATATGGTGGTTTAGCAGTTATGAGGATATATTGATATTCTACCCAGATGGCATACACGCGATACTAATAGATAACGCGAGTAGCAATAGTAGTATTCTCTTTCTATCATCATCTCGCCCCCTTGGGTGGCTCATCTTCTCTTTTATATCCATTCCTTATCTCGTGCTTAACTCTTTCTATCATAGTCGTATCTTTTCGTGCCATTAGAAATTGTTTGATTACTTCAACCTCACCCTTGTATTGTTAGTTAAAACATAAATGGTTTAGTAAATGATTAAATAACTAAAAGAATGAGTTCTTAATAAATACCCTTACGTATATGTCCTGTAGCAATATTTGTATCCTCTTATTTTAAAAACCATGTATAGCATCCCTTAGTCTAAACAAGAATTAGTTAGATTGTTTGAAATAGTTCATACTCCTAATAGTTTTATAAAGTTAGACAAGACCTAAAGTGTTGCCCTAAAACTTAGACTATGCCTAGGAAAGAGTTGAAGGCACTTGTTACGAACTGACGACTATGACAAATCGCTGACGAAGTAGCAACAACTGCAGCTAGACCGTTATAGTAGAGTAGTCAAAGTATTTGCAGACATACTGGTCAGGTGGCGTGGCAATATTAGACTACGGTACTTGACGGTTATAGAGAAAAATCATAGTTATGAGATTCCAGACAGGTATTCCAAGATTCTTGACCCAATAAATAAATTCGTCTTACAACCTAGACAATAGCCACAAAAGACCTAGACTACTAGTAAAATTCTTTTAAGTTGGGTAGTGTAGATGAGTTAGAGGATAAAAGAATAGTGTATGAACAATAAGGAAGAAAAGTGTTATGGTGGCTGATCATAACCTTTTAGGAAGCACTGCAAGCTAGCAACGAAGTGTTAATAGCTATTGTGATTTATTACGGATATGGGTTAGTGTTAATTTCGAGGATAAAATTCTTTTAAGTTGGGTAGATTGTAAACCCCCTCACCCAAAATAGGTATTTTGTGTGTATTTTATATTATTATATTTATTATAGATTATTTTAAATATTGAATTACTTTAGAGTATTCTCTTAATTAATTAGAAAATAAATTTTTTTAGTATATTTACTTATGTAAATATTTATTTAGATATATTTTTAGACTATTTTAGATTTTTGGAAATTTTTCTAGAATTTTTGGGTAATTAAAACATATGGAACGTAAATTTCTAGGACTTTTATGATTTACTAGGAGACCATACTTGAATATTATTTCTACCAAATATTTATTTTAGGTTAAAATATTTAATTATATTTTCTATAATTTATTTAGAATTTTAAGAAATTTATTTAGATTTTTGAAATTATTTAGGATTTATTTTGATATATATAGTCTTAATATTAGATAGATAATAATTTATTGTTAATAGATATTAATAAGATTATATATAAATTATTTGAATTATCCTTAATTTTATTTAAGATTATAAATTATTGAGATAAACTCAAACTCTATTTTAAATTAATTTAAATCCTGAGGCTACTAGGAAAGAAACTTCATGCATATCCTATCATAATTTAAACTGATCCTAATCATATCTAAATTAGCCAATCCTAGTCGTATTCAATTAAGTAGTGTCCACCATTATAAATACCTCATCCTTCATATTTTTTTCCCCCAAATCCTCTCTTTTTCGTCCAAAAAGAGTCAAAATTCGTCATAAATTCAGACTCATTTTCTAGTATGTTATGACGACTTAAAAAGACTCCAAACGCGCTCCAGTTTTTTTTATTAGAACTATATCAAGGTTAGTTTTCTGAATATATAAATTATTTTAATAGTTTATGAACCTATTTTTTCAGAAAATTTTAAAAGTATCAGTTGTCCGAAATCAGACGTATTTTCGTATTTTTGAGATTTCGGGAGATCCCGAACTCGGAATTATGAGCCGTTTGAAGTTTCAAAAATCTGACATGATAAAATTTCATAAAATTATTTTTACAGAATTTAATATGTAAGCTTAATCTACTGTAAAATTCGTGCAACATAGACGTAAGTAGGAAACCACCGAAAACTTTTATCTGTGCGCCCTTGTGGCGATAACTCTTTACCGACTTGTGATTTTATAAAACCATCGATTCTGGCATTCATGTAGCGCTAAAATCTATAGGATTTTATACACAAATCCAGGATTTGAGTCGGTTGACTTTTTGGTCAACGGATTACCTCGATTTGCGTGTCACGGATCACAAATCCGTAAAGTTAATTTTTTTGGGACCAAAATTAGGGTTTAGTAATAAAATCAGATTATAATAAGATTAAAATACTATTTTAGGTTAATTTATTCAGAATTAAAATAGATTAAAATAGAGGAACCTATTCACCCACTTTTGTAACCTAACTTATTTAATTTATGTGACGGGTAGATCGGACGACGCCTTGAGTTGGGACTTCATTCTTTTTCAGATCAGGCAAGATACTTTACCAAATTATTTACAGTACTTTGCATGCTTATTATATTTTTGTATATTCATTACATTTCTGTATATTTCTTGCATGTGTAGTTTCTTTCAGTCATTACTATATATTAGATATGTTGACACACACATGGCACTTAGTATCATGAGAGGACAATCAGTAGACGTATGGGCTTTAACCACTCTGGTAAACTATAGTAACTAGCACGCACTATGGTGGTCGTGTCCGATGGTCGCTACCCCCGAGGTATGTCGATTGATGGAGTCACGAGGGTCGCTACCCCCGAGGTATGTCGGCTGATGATGTTCTAGACGTGTGTGTGGGTTGTGAGGCTTAGATCGAGTAGCCTACCCTTGCCCATACGTCAAAAAATTGTCCTCATTTGCATTCATATAGATTGTCTTGTACAACGTACTTATATATTTTCAAATATTATGCATGTTTACTGTATTCAAATTGGCATGCTTCTATGTATCTTGTTACGTCCCTCTGAGGACCTGGTCCCTTTCCAGGTGTAGATGTTTATGAATTTTAACAGGAGCACTGATCAGGACTTACCACTTATCTCTTCCGAGGAGGTCTTACCTTCGGAGCATCTTTGATTATCTCTAGCGACAGATCGCTTCGCTGATACCTTTATATCATCATCTTATTTATATTGGAGATTTACCCTCCTCTCTTATTTTAGTATTGATATAGTCATTGGTAGTGGATTTGTCTCCACCCGACTATTAGTTTTGGATTATTCGACTCATTATTCTAGTTTAGTTATTTCCTTTTGTGACTTGTGTGGATGAGATTTAGTATATCTGTGACTTATGACCATATATATACCATATGTGAGTTTATATTCATATTACAGTGTACGTGTGTATTATGGTATCCATATATTGGAGTTGTCATATACATACGGCTGGCATTGTCATGCCCCAGTCCCAAAGTATCGAGGGACTGGACACGTGGCAATGGCCAGCAGCACACACCGATGGACAAACCCAATTTAATGTATCCATCGGAGCATACTTAAGCTGTATTACAATGATCAGGGTTACTAATCTCATCCACAGAATAAACACAAAAATATCAATAGAAAGTATTAAACAACATCCAGTCAAAAGTAAATAAAATTGGGGAACAACCCGATATTAAGTCTGTTACAAATGTTCATTAAAACAGGAAATAAAGAGTTTATTTGCCATAAAAACTGAGCATGGAAGTAGCAAATGTTCAGGAGAAGTCCTCAGCGATCACCTCGTCCTCAGGTACTGGTACTGTTCCGAGAAGTGCTCCTGATCCGTATACCTCTGGATAAACCTCGTCTGCTAATCCTGGGAACATAATCCATTCCAGGTCCTCAGGGGACATAGCAAGGTACAGATAATACAAGCCAAAATAATACAGTACAGAAATAAAGGAAATAATAGGGTAAATAAATAAACCAGCTAAGTGATATGCAAGTGAAAGTTTTAGTCATACTCAGGCTGAGACTACTACAGGATCAGTGTCGGTGAAACCCATAGCAGTATTCTCTCGAAGGGCCAGAACTTGTGCCAAAGCTCTGTATCAGAGACTAAGACACCTCCAGATGATAATAATTATAATATAATCAGCCTTGATATGGTAATACTCTCCCCACCCAATGTAATCTCACGTCTCATGTCCATGACACGCAGGATCAAAACTAATGCAGCAAGTCAGAATAAAATCTAAGCATGTAAAGATGTATATATGTCATAAACCTGTATCCTATACAGAATCACCTTGAATATTTCAGGAAGATTATGTCTCATGATTCGTGTCAGGTGTCCTGGGTATAATGTACTTGATATGGCAAGTACGAGAATGTAAATGTCACGATATCCATCTCTAGGTGACGTTGCACAACCCCGCGTACGGTGTTGGCACCCGACTATTAATCGGACGCTAAGCAAGTCACACGGCCCTAGGGTTAAGCATGTACAACAGTCACAGGAATAAACCAAGAGAACAAAATGAATCAATATACTGCAATTATGGCAAGGTACACTTGCCTGGGTTTCCGGCTCCAATTGTAGCTCTGGCAACAGCGGGATTTGCAGGCGGTACTCCGGTTGCTGAAATAGACATCACCATCAGATCCAAAAAATATTAATCAGCTAGAAACGCCTGTCCTTGAGTCTAATTTGGATACAGAGGCGAAAATAACATTTTCGGTCAAGGCGGGGTCCACATGTGGGCCGCTTTGCACCGAAAAATGTGTCAGGGTCAAAGGTCTCTAAATTTGTCAAACTTAGTGTCAACAAGTCAGGAACGATGATACGAACCTAATGGAACTTCCAGAATTGGATTCCGATGAGCCGATCACAAAATCGCCCGTCAAGTGGAGCCTGTGGGGCCCACGATATGCGATTTTGTCAACGTTCTCAGAATCGAACCAAACTTGGGTCACAGGACCAGCGTATTGCTACGAGTCTGATGGCATAAGTTTTGTCTCGATCCGACGTGTGTACACTAAGTTACAGCGAGAACCAGAAAGATCAAATACGGGGCGTTGTCGGCGGATACGCGTTGATTTCGGTGTGCACACACATCCGAATCAATTTCTGCAAAATCTCGCACGTCCGTAACGACGGCACACACGTATCGGTGAAGACCGCACCCAACCAAGTCGTCCCATTTGGCGGAGCGTACGCAGTTCCGGGGTGAAACAGGGCATTGGTTTTTCTGTTTTTGGATCGCGGTTCGCGATCGCCACCGGACGCGATACACCGAGCGGGTTGCACGGACATCGAGGGGGTCATGCTGTCTACGCGATGCAACAGATGAAATTGAAAATGGGGCAGCGAGGAGAAAGAAATGGATACCTGAACAGGGTTCCAGAAAACCTAAATTCTTCTTGTCCGACACGACACAAGGGACACTGTGTCCTGTGTCCAAGCCGTGTCCTCTCTAGGGTTAGGGTTCAGAGGCTTGGGTGGCCGGATGTCGGTGCTGGAGGGCGGCGCCGGTGGGAGGCGACTCGGCCGGAGCTCACTGGGGGAGGCGGCGGCGGCTCAGGGCGGCGCCGGACGGAGCTGGGCTCGGGGTGTCGTCGGCTGGGCTCGGGCGGCCACTGCTGCGGGTCGGGGGAAGCTTGGTCGGGGTCGGAGGAGGGCAGGAGGAGGTGGGGAGTCGCCGACGGAGGTCGAGCGGCTGGGGACGAGCGCAGCGAGGGCGGCGAGGGGCGGAGCTGGAGGAGGGGCTGGGCTAGGGTTCAGGCGGCTTTTATAGGGAGAGAGGGAGAGGGGAACGGCCGTCCGGTGAGGGAGGCGACGAGGCGGAGGGTGCGGGAGGCCAAGCGGCGCTGGGAGGCGAGCGGGCGGCGGGTCAGCCGACGGCGCGGCCGTTGCGACGGAGAAGAATCGCCAGGGTCGGGCGGCTGAGCGGTTGGGGAGATGAGGGGTTCGCGGGTTACGGGTGGACGGGTCGGGTCCAAGCGGATCCGGCCCGATCCAAAAACAATTGCGGGCCGGGTCGGGCTAGTGGGTCGGGTCTGGGTTTTGGGCCCGGATCCGACCCAATAAGGATTTAGGTTTAGTTAAACCGGTTTGGTTCAGCAATTGATTTGGTTTGGTTTATTTAAAATAAACCCGGTTTATTTTGGTTAAATTAAATAATTAGTTTTTAGGGCTTTTAAAATGCTTCCGGGGTCCAATAAATTTCCGAAAAATTATCCTATGTCTAGTTTTTCATTTTACGCCATAAAATATTATTTTCATAATATTTTAATATTATTAAACATTATTTAAAAAATCATTTAAATTTAAAATACCTTAGTTTTAATTAATAAAAATTCCAGAAAAATTCCAGAAAATTATAAAAAATTTTAAATTTCAAATTCTTGAAAATCAGGGGGTTTACAGGCATGCTTATATGTTCCTCGTCCTACGTATTTTGGGACTGGGGTGTGACAGGACCCCTATGCGGGGCAGGATCGCTCGTGGAAGGTCGTATGTGACTACATTCGGGGACGTCATATCTCCTCCTGCGTGGGTCCCGCTGTGGATGCGCCTCTCAGGATTTAGCACCACCAATCTCAAGAACGTCTTTGGATATGGAGGTAGGATGCACGTTAACCTCTTGTGCAACTGCGACGAAGATTGGCGGCGCTTATGGAATAGATTTTGGGTTTAGCACGGCAGCTTTGGCAACCCAAATCCTACGAGCTTTGTGAGGTCGTGCGGGCCTCGTTGAAGAACTCGACTTGTTAGCTGAGTACAGGTCAACCGCATGTGCATCTACATCGGAGGTTGATAATGCATCGGGTACCAACTTCGGAGGAGGCGTAGTTTCCTTGGTGTCATACCCCAATACCAGAATATAAAGGCGAACATGGGCAGCTACCCCATATAAGGTACTATACATCGTACGACGATCATGGTTGTAACTAGACAAGGGGGTGCATGCTACAATCAAGTCACTTAGTGTCATAAAGAGAACATATTGTCTTAATCAGTCAAACAAGAATAGCAAACATAGAACATATATGACAAGGAAGTAAGGCGTCCCAAACGCCCTGCCACAACATTTTGAAAATTATCTGTGCAAAATAAAAAGCTGGCAGAGTAGCAAAAGTACATGACCATGAAAAACTGCAGTCTGATTAATTATAATCATGTAAAGGAAACTAAATATACAGATTTACGGCTAACAAGTGTCGGTGGATAAACACCCAAAAGAGTAAAATATATGATAATGAACAGGAAAAATGAAACCCAATCGTGCCCTTCAGCGACCATCCGTCTGGTGCGCGCCATTATGAAGGAGAAAGTAAGCTAGATCCTCTGGGACTGGCTTAAAACCTGGCCATGCAAAACCAGTGGGGTTAGACCCCAAATAGCAAGTACCACAAAAGAAGCACGAAAATGGAGAAACAAAATCCCAAGCAATAGATAGGGTATAAATATAGGTTTTGTGTCATAGTTTAGGTCCATAGCTTATCTTATCATAATTATCCAATCCTACAACCAAACAAGGAAAATGGTTGAATCATCACACTATGATAATCTATGTCCCTAAACTACTAACAGAATAATACAATCACAACCAAGTCCAGTTATATAACGGCCAATCATTTGTACATCCTGCTACTGTGGAGTCTGAGTTATCTCAGATTGGATGCATAAGAGAAATCCTCATATCGTGAGCTGTTTAGTGGGGCTAACCGAGCTATAGTATCGTATAACATATTGTATATTATGCACCAGTCCCTCGTAAGACCACCATGCTAAGATTACATAGAACATATTGTATAATATAAGTATTCGGATATTGTCGTCCACTAGTGTGGACGTGACCAATATCCATGGGATAATATGCTCAATCTCGGGAGTTTATCCCTCCCAATGCTCTACCAATTTTAGTTGCCTAAATTATCCCTATGGTTATGTTAGGAATCCCATGGCGTGGTCACATAATCAATCCTCCTATATGTCGTACCGTAGTACGGTCCACGCTAGATATGAATCCACTTTGTTACTTGATGGCTTAAACTTGATTCACCCGAGCGTGATACAATAATCAATCAAGTCTTGATCTGCATACCATACCCGTACTGGGGAATTAATATAATAATATCATATGTAGCGTAGTATAGGGGCATTCTCGATGCATAATCCGAAACATGTAATCTCATAGCACGTAGCAAGTTATGTTGCACCTCAATGCATATTATAATATGGTCGCACCTCAGTGCATCTTATAACATATGTACACGTAGCACGTAGTAATTGTATCAGCACGAATACAAGAAATCGGGTCGAATTACCAAACTTAAAGTTGGTCGTATGAGCCTTATCACATGACACATAGCTCATGTTATGCACATAGCAGGTTAGTCACTTATGACATAGTCAATTCTAGCACATGGTCATGTCTCGCATAAGGTCGGGTTACTAGGTCCATTCTTCCTTAGGATCAATCACAAGCAATTGTCAAGATCAACCACATAGAACAAAAAAATATTCCAAATAAAATAGCTAAACCGCATGCACAACTTGGCGCATGAGATGGATGCCGCATGGACTGTCAGTCGCATGCTACCTCAGGCCGCATATGATCCTAGGCCACATGCTCCTCCAAGCCGCATGCTTCGAACAAAAGTCTACTCTTTGGGACAAGTGCCAATATAATCTGTCAGAGAAGTGACTGAAGTGATGGATATGATAAGCCATAAAGTGTCAGAGAGAAAAGACAAAATCATAGAAAGATGTGCAAGAGCGAAACAGGGTTATGCATCCACAAGAGAAGAGGTGCATAGTCGCTACCGCATTCTATTCTTGTCGCATAGATGTCTCTTGGACTTAGCGAATTTCTTATTCGTTCAGCGAGCAAAATACAAGAGTCCTGTCACTTAGCTCCAGAATACTTTGTGTAATGATTAGTCAAGCTTCCAAAAAATGGACGCATGCTGGTTGGCTATACGGCAAAGAGTCCAGGCCGCATAAGGATCATGCCGCATGGAAGTCTCGGACGCATATGATATTGGCCGCATGAGAACTTTGTCTTCTCCAGACAGTAAGTTCAACCATGGCAGAAAAGCTCCAAAAACTCAAAAAATATTTTCTTCATAAAACTTTATTTTAACTCCGAATCAAGTAAACCAAAAGCCAAAATGCTCGAAATAAAGTGCTCCATCAACCACAAAAACTGATTTTCTAAAATACCATATTTTAGTAGATCAAAAACACAAAAAACACATGAAACCCATGGAAACCCTCAAGTTCAAGTATAGATCTACTCATATCTAGCCATCAAAACCGAAAACTCCAAGTATTAAAAGTATTTAGAATCATAATACACACATATTAGACTAATAAAATGCAAGAAAATAACAAGAATAAAAAATTAAGAGATTTTTTCATCTAATGCAAGGTGTACTTGCCTAAAATGAAGAAAGTAGAAAAATGAGAGAGTGAGGGAAGAGAGAGAAAGAAGTTAGCTTGTATATGCTAAGGTTGAGATTTAGACCATGGGTTCACTCATGACCAAACCAACCCAATAATTAAACCATGAGTCTAATTAAACCAAAGAATGGGTCTAGTCTCCATGACATGTAATCTAATCATCATGCAAGCAAAAAATAATATAAGAAGGAAAACTAATATGTCCCAAATATGTATCTTTAGAATGGAGAGTGACACTTGGCATCCCAAATTTTATGAGTCTTGCGGAGTCCGGCGAGTCTCGTTGAAGAGCTCGGTTTGTCCAGCATATCTTCAAATGCCTATTGGTCAAAGCGAATAACCAACATCCTCTAAGTCGAGCCCAACTTGGTCACATCGGATTGCGTCACCAGCTTCTCGATGGAGGAAAATCTCTTCCCAGCAGAGTTGTTATTTTTGTCGACATCGCCAAAAAAATAATAGTGTAAAGTCAGACAAACTTTTTATTTATTGGAAATTGACAAACAGTACAAGAGATTCTCTAATATAAAAGGATCTAAGTACAATAAAAAAAAGATATGTGCAAGTGTGACGGCGGAGATCGAGCACTACAGCGGCTCCTTTACTCCGATGACAATCCGGGACCAATGAGGGTGACGAGGCTTCGAACTGCGCTTCGATATTCTTCTCCTTCTCTCTTTATTATTATTTTTTGTCTTCTTTTGCATGTGGGAAAATCCTACAATTTATAGCCTTGAGAAGGCCTTATATAGGCGCATATACGCGGGTTGCACGTCAGCGCATGGTACTGCAGGCGCATGCTGTTGTAAGGTTGCCACATGGTAAGTCGAGATCTAGGGTTGCTGATACCCTACTTTTAATGGCTAATACCCTACTTTTAATACTCGTGACACGTGTCATGCCCTACTTTTAATGGCTGAGATTGCACCTTAGAAATACTACCACCTGGCGTATAAAAATTATCGAGGGAGTAGTGGCACATGGCACTGCTCGCATGGGAACACTGGAGACTTAGTAGCCCATGGCACTGTTGGCACATGAATCACTTGAGACGTAGTGGCGCATGGCACTGCTGGCACATGGGAACACTTGAGATGTAGTGGCGCATGGCACTGGATCATTTTGGCGCATGGGCCTTGATTATTGTGGCGCATGACTCTTGATTACTGTTGGCGCATGGTAGAGATTTTTCATGCTTCTACAACCGACTGAGTGGATTTCTATTTTGTTCTCCCACTTATTGTACATATTCTTTTGTGGCGTTTAGCCCCGAGCACATGTTAGCTCGTATTTTGTACTTGATACATCACCTACAGGGCATGACATGATTAGCATATTCTAGACTATATCTAGAGTTGATAATGTATGACTTATACTCTTGCTAGTTCTTTATTTTGTATTACTAGCTTCATGATCATCTATGTATATATGGTTTGAGACGCTTTACTATCTTGCTTCTAATAATCATATATCTTGTATATTGTGGATTCTTGCTTGCGATTGGGACACTATGATTGCTTGACCTAGGATTGATTATTGTCTTGTAGTATTAGCCTCATGTCTATTCACAGTCGTGACCGTAACTTGGGGTACTGGAGTACTCTGCTATACGTAGTTGGCTTTGTCGGCCCCAGCTTTCCAGTGTTCTGATTCTAGGCCTGATAAAATTAGTGATTGAAAATAAAATGTTTTTAATATTATTTTCCTTTGAGGAAGAAAATAATATCTAATCATCATAAGTCCCTAGGATTACAATGTTCATGATTAAAATTGTAGGATTCAAGTATGTGTTTTAATATACACTAAATCTCCTTAATCAAATGGTCAAAATTGATCAAAAAAGCCTTGTATAACCTGGCTGTAATGACACTGAAGTTTAAGATTCTGATAATATTGGGTTAGAAATACGTACTTTAATGCCAATAGTATTTTGAGCTGATTGAAAAAAATGAGTAGCTACAATAGAAAAACTAGAATATATGACCAATATTAGGTATAAAAAAAGATTTTGTGACTAATTTATACAATTATTTCTTTATATTTTTATAATTTTTTTGAATTAAAATTTTACTAGTTGATATTGACCCAGCTGTACCCAAATCCTGGCTATGCCCCTTATTAGAGCTTTTGCTGGATTAGGAGGAAAATAAGAAGAATATGTTCGTAATTGGACCCTAAACATTACCTTGGGTAATTTGTTTTTTTTTATTTGGACGAAAAGTTGACAGCAAACTAACAATAGTTCAAGGTATTAACTTGTATAATATAAAATCCATGGTGTTAAATTACAAAATTAGGATAGTTGAGGGTATTTAGTTGCAATTAAGCATTTCTATTTAGGCAAATTCTATAGGCACTACAAAGTTTTTTTAGGACAGCCCAATTTTTTTCAAATTAATTACAAGTTTGCCACTAATATATTTTGCTTGAGGGCAGCCCATATGTTCATATAAAAGTCAATAAAATTTTATATCCCAATCTCTCTCTCTTTTCTCACCATTCTCTCTTCTCCCTATGCTCCATTCTTCCAAAACCTAATTTCTAACAATTCTCAAAATCATAGACAGTAAAGTGAAGATTGAAGATCAAAATCCTAGTCCTACTACCAAAAAAAGTTACAACATTCAACCGTTATTTGGTATATCATCGATTAACTATGACGGTTATGTTATTCAAATATTAGGTCCACATGTAAATATTGAATTATATGTGTTTGATGTAGGAGAAATGCATCTCGAAGAAATCGGGTCATCTAATACACTTAATCCTCTTTTGGCTACGGTCGAAGAACTCCTCGGTTCTTTTGAAACACGCTCGGAAAAGAATATGGCAATTTATTTATGGGATTTATGACAGTCGGACTGTGGGACTATTTGACAGTCCTATAAATAATTAGGACTGTCAAACCATTGACAGTCCTTGTTTTTCTTAGGACTGTAAGTTAGGTTACAGTCCTGACAAATAATAGGACTGTGGAATTTCCTACAGTCCTAATTATTTTGAGGACTGTCAGAATTTCCTGCAGTCCTAATGTCCTACCGTCACTTCAATTTTAAACAGTTTTATTAACTTTTATTTCTATTGTAGGGGTTATCGTCTTCTGATGTTGTGGTACCTCCGCCAATTGTCGTTGATGTAGGCAATTTATTCTCGACCGATATTTCCTTTCAATCAGACGAACAAGCGTTACATTGGTACAGAGAAGTTAGTCGGGAAAATAATATAGTTATTGTGATATCAAGATCGGGCCGAAATCGTCTGGAACACAAAACTATAAAGCTTGGATGTGAAATGGGTGGTTTGTTCAGGTATCATGGAAAGAAAGATATAGTTCCCCAAAGAAAAGTTCCAAACATAAGCGTGGGTACGAGGAAATGCAGTTCTTCGTTCAAGATTTCTATTGTAAAAATAGAAAATGTAAAGTGGATAGTCCAAGTGAAGAATGGAATCCACAATCATTGTATTTTTGAAATACTTACGGGTCATCCCTATGTCGGACGGTTGAACAATGTTGAGCGGAAGATAGTTGAAGATTTGTCCAGTTCAGGAGTTGCACCCAGACATATTTATTACGTCATATGATATGAAGATGAGAATAATAAGTCAACAATGAAGTTAATCTATAATGCAATATCGAACTCAAATGCCAATAGTAAGAAAACAAGAATAGCGATGCAGCAAGTATTGAAGTTGCTTGTCGATAATCATTATGTGGAGTACCATAGAAGACATCCACAGAGTAATGAAGTCCTTTCAATATTTTGGGCTCATTCCGATTGCACACATTTGGCTCAGTCTTTCGCTGACGTATTGGTTCTTGATTGTACATATAAGACAAATAAGTTCAAGATGCCTCTCTTTCACGTTGTTGGCTTCACCTCTACTAGAAAAATATTTTTAGTTGTTTTTTGTTTCATGAAGAGAGAGAAACTTGAGGACTATACCTAGTCGTTGGAAAAACTAAAAGCACTTTACATCGGACATAGAGAGCCGTCTATTTTTGTTACGGACATAGAATATGTCCTAATTAATTCTATAGCTATCGTCTTTCCGCGCGCGGATACACTACTATGCACTTGGCATATCAATCGTAATATCCAATTAAAATGTAAGTTGAAGTTCGGAAAGGTGGATGGTAAAATTGACAAAGTCATTTTCATAGAATTCTACAGTAATTGAAATCATGTATGGCAAGCCAGTATGAAAGACAATTACGACGCGGGGTGGTACTTGTTAAAAAAAAGTAGGAGACGAGGGAGCCGACATGCATTTCTTATATCAAAGATACATGGCTAGAACCTCATAAAGAACACTTTGTCTTAGCATGGACGAATAAGGTGAAGCAGTATGGCACAGTGACCACCAACCGGGTTGAAGAATCACACGCCAAATTAAAACAACATCTAAGGTCATCGGTCGACAATTTTGTCTCCGTTTGACAAGCTACCAATTTAATGCTAGATCAGACGATGAACGGGATTAAGGCATCATTTGAGATGAGCCTGAATATTGCAAAGCATGAACATAAAAATGAACCCCTCTTGTCTGCTTTAATGCATGTAATATCTCACAAGGCATTGGGCTTACTATTTGAGGAGATCGATAGGTCAAAGAATATAGAATTTGATCCCGAGGTTTGTGGCTGTTTATATCGATATACGATGGGCCTCCCTTGTACACAAGAGATTAACGAATATCGTCGTCAATCTAGACCTATTCCGATAGACGTTGTTGATCAATGTTGGAGGCAGTTGTCGATAATGCCCGTGGTGAAGAGTGACTATGATTTTTTTCTTTGCCACAAGTGAAACTTTTTCACGCATGGTGGTGTGCCTCATTGGAGCAGAGTGGGAGTCCATTGAGCTTAAAATCCAAGAAATTATTAATCCAGTAAGTACTAGAATGCATGAGACATCCGTTGTTTCTAATCCTAAGGGGAGACCTCAAACAAGATTGAGTAGTTCACAGAGAAAAGCATAGAGTCAACTAAGAGAGATCCATCGTTCTTTGAGCATGTTGAACGAAGTTTAGAACAAGCTCGGTCTATGAAACAGAAGAGTAAGCTAACTGTTCGAAGAAAAAACTAAAAAACGGACATGCCAAACAAAATCTTGGGTGTGTATATTGAAGGCTTCCTACCTGAGATACGCAGTTACATTTGGTCAATTATTGATGTTCCCAAGGATGGCCATTGTGGATTTTATGTACTTACAAGACATGTTGGTTATTTTGAGAAAGAAGGATGGAGACAGGTTCGGGTAGAGTTGTACGAGGAGTTGGAGTCTCGCCTTTCATTAAACCAGCATGTTAAGCGAAGAATATGTTGGAGATTTATTGACAAGCATTCCTTGCACCGATACCGTTGCCGGAGAAGACTACTACATGTCCAACCCGGCCGTCGCATATTTATTTGCTAATAGTTATAAGATACCTATTGTACTTATTTTAAATAATATTAATAATACGTTCTTTTCGATGTGCCCTCCGCCGGTTGAGCATAGTCTATGTAACTTATGTACTATAGGACATATCGGGAACCACTTTGTCATACCAAAGTTGATCGATCATTCTCTTATTCCTCCTCCCTCAACAATTTGGTATAAACATGCACCAGACGTAGCGATCGCCTGGATGACACCTTTTATGGAGAAAATAAATCTCTATAAGAAGTTGTTGAAGATGGAGGAGCCCAGAAACATGCCCGTTGGCCACTTTGATGTTCAAATCGACTAATACGAGTGGGCTATTTATATTTTGCACTTTTGTATCATTTTGTATAATTTTGTCACCTAGTTGGTTCATGTATAATTTTGTATAATGTCAAACCACTTTTGTATAATGGTGATTCAATTTTGTATACAGTGAAAAATTCAAATGAAAAATCTATCAGTGAAAATTCTACTTTTGTATAATGTTGAAACACTTTTCAAAAAAAAAAATCTATCAGTCAAATTAAAAATCTATCAGTGGAAAACTAGGAAAATACATAAAGTTTTATTTAGGACTGTTAACTAGACTGTCAACTAGTTGACAGTCTTAATTGAAACTTTCTGTATTTTCCAAGTTATAATTTTAACTGTCAAGTTGACAGTCCTACATAACTCTAGGACTGTCAAGTAGTTGACAGTCCTAGCATCATGTAGAACTGTCAACTTGTTGGCAGTCCTAAAGGGGTATATACAGAGTTTCAATTAGGACTGTCAACAAGTTGACAGTCCTAATTGAAACTTTTTGTATTTTTAAGTTTTAATTTTGACTTTTAAGTTGACAGTCTTACATGACACTAGGACTGTCAACTACTTGACAGTCCTAACATCATGTAGGACTGTCATCTTGTTGGCAGTCCTAAAGGGGTATATACAGAGTTTCAATTAGGGTTGTCAACAAGCTGACAGTCCTAATTGATGTTAGGACTGTCAACTAGTTGATGGTCTTAATTAAAACTTTCTGTATTTTTCAAGTTTCAATTTTGACTATCAACTTGTTGGCAGTCCTAAAGGACAGGGGGTAGTGACCACCAATAATGCATGTGTTTCTACTATGATTTTGAAGTTTTATACCAAAATATTACAGAAGTTCCATACCAAAATATTACAGTAGTTTCATACCCAAACATCATATAATAAGTTTCCAAACAAGTTTGTTCATAAAACATCATAGAATCATAAAACATCATAGAAGTTCCATAAGCAAATATTACATAAGTTTCATACCGACAGTTTCGTAACAAAAGTTACAATATCCCTAAAAGTTTCATAATAAAAGTTACTACAACCAAATTATTTATCATTTCTTCTTTTCGTGCGCTGCTCCCTAGAAAGGATGAAGTCAAATTCGATAACAGAGCTGTCGATTGTTTCCATCTATTCACTGATTTCTCTGTAGTTTTTGCCCTTACGAGCGTGGAGACATTTTCCCAAATTCTTTACTTTTTAGCATGTTATGACACGAAAAATAGGTTAATTTATAAACAATTACAAATCTATAAATAATTCTTCACCATATTAACCAATGCAGTATACAAGACATTTTTGGCGGAAAGAGGTGCCAGTACTCCAACAACATCAGGTCTTTGTATGGTAGTATGCCATGTAGTCGTCGCTGTAGTCCAACATCTTAACCACCGCTTGTCTTTCAGAATCTCCAATAACATGCCATTGCCACTCGGTGAAGAAGTCCGAGACCCAGTTGAACTTGGCCGGGATATAGTTCAAGGGTTTCGTCCCTCCCGGACACTTATTACTTTCAATATGCGACTCGTAGTACCATTTGTACAAAACCGAACTGACGAAGCACTCTATCATGCATATTAGGCTCATCGATATCATGGCAACTTATAAGGCCGTGAAATAAAGCTATTGGTTGCAATGAGCGGCTACTCTGTCGTATATCCTGATATGGATGCCATACTATCTGTAACATAATTTAGTAAATTAGTACAGCCCAAAAAAATCTAACAAAAAATAGGCTCTCTTTTTACCTCTTCTACCATCATATCTTCAATTGTGTTGCGTATGATGGCCAATGTTTCAGCATGTTTGGCATCAGCCAAAGTTGGCTTCCATCGGCACATTCTAGGAAGTTGCTCGTCATAGTGTCATCACACCTCAGTCTACTTCAGCATCAGAAAGTGCTCGTATATCCATGCCTATACGTATAGTCAACAATTTAACAACGAAATATCATATTATGTATAGAACTAAAGGAGCAAAGATATTTCTTTACCTTGAGTAGAGTCTGACATCCTGCTATTGTCTTCGTACCGACGCGGGATGCTGCACCAAGCTCGCGGTAAAGGTATGCTAGTATACCGCTTCTGTCACCCTCACTTTTCATTCAAGGGTAGTTTGGTAATTGACATGGGTAATTTAATTCTAGGATTATTTGTATTTAATATTTATGCATGCATGATTATTTAATTATATATTGTATTAATTATTGTTTGCTAGTTGTAGTTTTATTTTAGACTTGTGTAGTGGACCAAACCTATTATTAGAATGCATGAACCAAACTTTTAGACTAGTTTAGATTGAGCACATGAATTAGGCCCATGGATTAGGAGGTTTGATTAATTAGAGAAACCAATTAGACTAGAACCTTTCCTCCCTAATTAATTTCTTTATGAGAGGCTCCAAGGGGTATTTGTGACTTTGTATATTTCTTGGGGAGGGGGTTACATGGCTGGCCCTTTGTAGGAGGAGAGAGAGAGTGCTCTTATTTTATTTCTTTTCCCAAATTCTAGATCTATAATTTTTTCTCTTCCAATTCCCTCCATTTCTTCATCAATTTTCCACAAATTCTTCACCATTCTCTTCCCAAATTCTTCATTGAGGCTTCTACATCAAGGATCTACAAGAAGGAAGCAAGGAGCAAGGAGGAGGAGGCCAAGATCTACAAGGAGAGGAGCTACTTGACAATTAGGGACTTTTCATTGGGAATCCATCTCCCAATAGGTACATTTTAGTTTTTTTTCCTTCTAATAGACTCTATATCTAATATTTAACCATGACAAACCAACCCACATGCATAGGCTACCCATAGAAATTAGTTTTAGGTTCATCGGAGACCTACGGTGGAAGTTATGACCAATTTGGTGCCAATTTTAGGAGAATTCCGAGATTGGCACATGTAGTGCTTGTCCTTGGGTCTAATAGATCTAAATGACACTTGATTGCTTATTTATGACTAGTGTCGTGTCCACAATTAGATACGTGTAGGTTGTATCTCATCAATTTGACGAAACGGGTTAATTTTGGGAGTTTTCCTCCGACACGGGAGCCTTGTGCATATCACATTGTGACACGGACACATATATACTCTAAATAATATACGTATTGTTCATAATTAGTGTTTTAGACTTGCTCGTATCCCCCGAGATACGTTTGGTTGTGTGTTGGAGCCGTATCGCAAGCGTATCATAAAAAAAGTGTGATACGGGTGCGGTGCACTCCACGTGTTTGGTGTTTTACTTTTATTGCTATACGTACATGTGTATTTACATATATGTATGCTATCTATGTAATATATAGTGTATATAATAGTGTATCTTATGATTAGTGTATAAGTGTGGGTCTATGTGTATATATATATATAGGAGTATATGGTGATATATGTATATATCTATATATATACTTATATGTTGATACATATGTGTGGATAAGTATATACATATATAGCTAGTGATTTATATGTAGGTGTATATATATATATATATATATATATATATATATATATATATATATATATATATATATATTAGTGTTATGCATATAGATTGATATGTATGGAGGAGTATATGTATCTATGTATATAGATAGCTAGTTATCTATATGTCTATATATATATATACTGGTAACTGTGTTGTATTGTGTGTCTATGTGCTTGAGTGTGAGAGAGGGAGAGACAGGCCACAACAGGAGGGGCAGCTGTCGGGCTGCTGTGTAGTTCAGAGAGGGGAGCAGCACCGTGCATCCGTTCAGGCATCGAAGAGAGCAGCGGGTTCAGCAATCCAGCGATGGCAGCAACCCTTAGGCAGGGAGCAGTGCATAGCTGCACTGCACAGTGCTGCATTCTGTATTTCGTGTACAGCTACTTGTGCCAGAAATTCAGTTCAGTATGTTTCGTTCAGCAGGGAGCAGCAGTGGCTTTCAGCCAATCACACATGTGCATGCTGTGCACATAACAGAATGTGGCACCAACCGCCAGAGCACAGAAAGGCTCGGATAGGTTCAGCACGAGCAAGGTGCAGCCTTGTACAACTCGAGCACAGCAAGTACAATATCAGGTGTTCTGTTCAGCACAGTATCGTGCAAGTTCAGTTTTAGTTCAGTATAGTTTCAGTTTCATGTATCAGTAAGTGTATGTATATATATATATATATATATATATATATATATATATATATATATATATATATATATGTTAGTATCTATTTAGCTATTTGGTAAGAGTTAGTAAATAGTTAATATAGTTAGTTTAGTTGTTAGTGATTCAATAAGTTAGCTAGTAGCTAGTTAGCTACATATATACATATATACTTGTATTAGTTGTTGTTATTAGTAGTTAGTTATATATAGGTATATGTTATGTGTTAGTGTTGGGTTGCCTTGGGATACCAAGGTATCACCAAGGTATTGGGTCGATACCCAAGGTATTGAGTTTGGGTATCGAGATAGGTGCGATACGCATTGGTGCAAGGCCAAGGTATCCTATTTCAATTGATTTGATCTAGTATTATAATATTTGACTTGAATATATATATAAACTATTATTTTTATATATTAAACTTGTGTATCTTAGGATACGGCTCTTTGAGTGCCTTGTTGTATCATAACTTAGCTAACATAGCATAGTTTCATAGTGTATCGATTTAGTGACTTAGTATTAGACTCTTGCAACCTAGATTTTATTGGTTTGACTTAGAAATGGCGTATCGACCTAGAATTGCATCAACTTCACTTATTTTCATTATTGAACCTTGTATTGATGCAACATACCATATATAGGTTGTGAGACACCGGCTTGGGCATCGAGAGACACACCTTGCTCAGGACGTCAGGCGAGTACATTTCTCTGATTATTTTTAATTCATAATATTGTATATATGCATGTTCTAGAATTGTATACATTGATCCCGACACAGCGATTTCACGGACTGGTACTATATGGATCCCGTCAGGAGATGTTATCCCCTACTGTGTTCAGCGGATACTCGTGTACATTGTATCTCATCGTGTATATTGGGTATTGATTATATTTCGTGTTCACACACTGCTCGTGTTCAGTGTGCTTATTCGTGTACACCCACCGCTCGTGTTCAGTGGTTATGATATTCGTGTACACCCACTGCTCGTGTTCAGTGGTTATATTTCGTGTTCGTAGCGTGTCGTGATTGGATCCATCGGTATTAGTTGGGGGTGGGAGAGTAGGAGTTGATTATGTGATCAAAGCCATTGTTACAATCATGTACATTCTGGTTACATACCTCACTTGTAATCTGTCTTACCTGATCATGTTCACCCAACCTGATCACATAATGAACTTGTATTCTGAGGCACATTAGATAGTTTAGATTGCAGTTTACTTCATCATATTGTGATATTTATATTGTTGATCTATATTCTCGTACATTACCTGTATATCTTGTTCATTCATTCATATGTTTAGTGATCTTGTATTTTATTTCTATATCTGTTTATATGCTCGATTATGCTATAGAAACTGCTTTCAGAGGTATGTACTTCGCTCCAATCCTGACTGGATATATTTTTCCAGATGATTGGCTTCTAGAGCAGTGTCCCACATTCTACGGGCCGCAGGACGGCGTACCTTTAGAGGATACTCCTATTGACCAGGAGGACTTAGTTACAGAGCCCGATGAGGTCTAGATTTATTCGTATTGGATTGTATTAGACTATTCTTTTGGTGGATTCACAGTTTGTATATTATTTCAGATTGTGGATTGTATTTTATTCTTTCCTTCGCTATTCCATTCCTGCATTATTCTTCCTAAGTTTATTTTGTGATTGAGATTAGTTATACTTGTGAGATACCATATTGCTCCTCCGTTTGGAGTTAAGATGATTGACAGGTACCATATTATATTGTTGAGATGTTAGATAGATAAAAATGACCAAGACCGTTCTACCGCCGATTCTGCGGCGTAGGCTGGACGTAACCACGTACTCGTGCCCGATTATCCGGGTGCGGGTCATGAAAGCTTCCCTAAGAAATTTTATCTAAGGTATCGATGTCGAAAAAATTAATAGATATCTGGCATGAATCGAAGTTCCGGACTTGTCCGGAATGACGACAGCTCCTAAGACGAAAAGCATGTATGCACGGGTCGCACTATCGACAGTTTCTCCTTCCACCTCCTTGTCTTTGAATGTCTCCTCCAAATATTTCAAAGGAAGACCATATGACTTCTTGAAATCTTGAAGGGTTCTAAAACTACTATCGTCAACTCCAAGAGAATCTGATACAGTATTGATGACGTGTTCGTGCCACGATAAGTCATTCTCAACAGATATATCATTCATCATGACCCAACCTTGGACATTGAGGCCCAATATGTGATGGACGTTGTCCAAAGTAATCGTTATCTCCCCCGTTGGGAGATAGAAAGTATTGGTCTCTGGATGCCAGCGCTCTACGAATGCTGATATTAGCGCAGTATCCACTGTATGGTACGCGTACTTTTTTAAATTGTGTAAACTGGTAGAAATAATTTTGTTCCTGACGGCTTCCCCCAATCTGTCAAACTGCCAGCTACGGCACTTCTTTACGTGGTTCACGACCGTCGTGAACAAACGATAGGTCCTCTGAAAAGTTAATAATCGAAGAAAATTAGCTTCTTGAAATATATAGTAATCTAAATCAAAACTTCATTTTTCATAACGTAGTGTACATACCGACTTTTTCCATATTTTAAATGCAATATGGTTGTCGAGCGACAACAACATAGAGCAACCATTTGGACGAGTCAAAATTGGACTAGTCGGCTGCTGAGAATGTCCTGAACCATCATTTGGTCGGGTTCGGGTAGTAAGCACGTCTTCCTCGAAGGAAGAAGAAGACGGAGGATTAGTCTGAGCCACGTATTCCTCGAAAGAGGAAGAAGACGGAGAAGTAGGAGGAGCCAGTTTCTTCAAACGAGACTCGCGCAGCGGTGCAGTGACTTGTCTATGTGGCTCAGGTTCGGTGATAGTGAGTGGTCACTCAACCACACGGTCCACATCGCGTTCCTTGCGCGACGATGCTGTGGGTCATTTTTTTTTTTCACACCTACCGATTTACTGGAAAAAAAAATCAAATATACAGATAAACAACTGGGACTGTAAAAAAAATTCTACATTCCAATTTATATGCAGGACTGTAGAAAATTCTACAGTCCATATATAAAACAAGACTGTAGACTTTCCTACAGTCCTACATATACAATAGGACTGTAGTATTACCTACAGTCCTGAATATACAATAAAACCGTAGAAAAGTCTACAGTCCTATATATACTATAGGACTGTAGAATATTCCTACAGTCTTTTAGACAAATAGCCCGACTGTTGACGTTGTTCGATTTTTTTGAACCTCAATCCCAATTTTTAGGGTTCATTAGTTCGTTTATCAACCATAAATTAGTTCTAAACAAATTTATCTAACTATTTTAGGCATTAGCAATGATTCATGAAAATAAAATAAAATTTACACAAATAAAATTAAAACCCTAATGGAGAAAGAATATTGGATACGTACATTAATTTTGAAAAAGGTTTGGGTGTCATTGCTTAGAATCAAAACCATAATGGAGAAGTTGGAGAGAAAGGGGGAAGAAAATTTAAATAAGAAAAGAGAGAAAGAGGTTTGAAAAATTGAAGTGCGATAATAGAAATTTAGAATGAAGAATTTTAGAAAGGTTTGGAGAAGGAGGGGAGGGGGGGTAGATTGGGCTGTCACAATGGACTGTCCTTAGTAAAAATTACAAAAGTTTGGACTGTCCTGAAATAATTGGCCGTCCTAAGCAAAAAATGTAGTGCCTATAGAATTTGTCTTCTATTTATAGAAAACTTAACCATAAGAGAACAGATGAATAAATGAAATCGAGTAATTACAATCCTTAACCCAAATTTTAAAAAAAAACACTAAAGAAATACTAAAATAGCAACAATGATCCTAACTAATTCTTGTTAGTCCTTCAAGTTATTTTCTTTTCTACTGTGCTGTATGTGAAGGATTGTAAAAGAAGTGGGAAGTGCTTCTGCAATCTTGCTTCTTCCTTTTTACAATATAAATACATATTGCACATTCCACCGATATCTAATTTTTGCATTTACAAGCAATAATTTTGATGCAAAGCAATCTCTTTATCTTAGATTCCATGTATCGGTCTTACTGTCATGTTGTACCTTCCGCTTTGCTTTTCAACCTCGGCGATGATATGTTTGACGAACTATTCTTTGGAGGAACACTCATTTTTTCCTTCAATAATAATCAATAAAACATGCGGAGTGAGATTCATATAGGTGACAATTTCTTCATTGTTGCGTGACTGGAGAAACAAATATGTTCGAATTAATACCTACATCTAGAATGTACTCATGGAGAAACTATTCAGTGGGACCGGCTCACCACTAAGGCCTTGAGCCTCCTCCAACTCCAATAGCATAGTGACACGTGGAACCAACTCCAATAGCATAGTGACACGTGGAAGGGGCTCAAGGTTCACCACTGCCACGTGATGAGTACATTCCACTGAATAATTTATCATCCTTTTGGGTACCCTTAACTATGGCAAAATATGACGCAAACCAAATTTTTTTGTCAGAACAACGTTCAGACACGTCGTCGAGCAATAGGTGTGGCATCAGAGCTTGACAATGAGGCTAGTAATCCGGCAAGTTGGCCTTTGGGTCCAAGCTAAGAAATAGCAAAGACAATTGAACCAATTGATCCACAAACATAGGTTCAGTTGCAGAACTGCAGATAATAAATTTCTCACAATGCTCCCAACATCACAAAATCATACAAATTCATGAATTGCAACACTTCTGTGACTCATTTTCATAGGTTTGCTTCAACAAAATGAATGCATCCGAATTACACTCTGTGAACAACCTCACACTGAACCGAAGTGGCAATTTTCCAAGCTGTAAAAACACAATCAGAACTAGGGCTTGATAGGTTCGCATAGAGTTTGTCAACAACTAAACCAGCCAAGTCCAAAGACGATCCCTCCAATGGAAGAAACCATTTCGCAGAGGCTCGTGTTTGTTACACTGATGACAACACTAATGAACTGTATTTGTGAAGTTGAGATAAATTCTACAGGGACATACATGACTTGTGAAACAATATTTAGTCTTTATTTATGCGCTATGGAGTAATCGCACCTGCATCAACTGTAACCACCTCCACTGATTCATCGATCTTCTTGCAGATATAGATATAGTTTGAATCTGGATCTTCAAGAACAAAATCTGCTGGAAGCAAACCCTTATCTGTGAGCGGAATAGGCTCCATTATAGATTTTGAGGAACTGCAGCCATCACGAACCTGGTATCCAGGTGTTGCTGAAGAAAGAAAAGAGATGTGCTCAGATGAAACAGGTCAGTTTTATAACTCATTTGGGGCTCAAACAACTATTTCCAGAACGCTGGCCTTGCAAGCATTTTTTTTTCCCCTTCCACCGGGTTAGGAACTAAGTTCCCAATGGAGGATTCGAACTATGCCCATCCCCACGGGAGCCCCCTATCGTAACCAATAGGCCTTGCAAGCATTCTGAAATGGGCGTTTGAACAAATATCCATCCCCAAAACAGTAATGCAAACTGACCCTTGTTTACTCATCTAACCGAACCAGCAGTTATTTTAGTACACTTAAATTCGTCAAGTATCAATATATACATTTAGATGGGTATCTTCAGTAACCTTCTTACAAGAGAACAGGAGAAAAAATGCAAACACACCATCAATTTTATTTTTCTATTTTATATATACATCGTTTCTGTTACTTTATGGTGTTTGTATCATAAAATGCATAGTTATCAGAGGAAAAAAGTGAACTTAGGCACCAAGGTTGCTAGCCTGCTAGGAGTCCAGGAGCAAAGTGCAAAAGCGAGGCCCATGCTTGAGCAAAATAAAATGCATACATATAATATAAGAACAAGACATAACTATTTGTATTTTAGAAGGTACTGCTCTGAGGGCAAGGCAGTGAAGGGATGTTGAGGAGTTACTACTACGAGACCAAGGAAGGTGTTGCGAGGACAAGTGACTATTGTTGGGTCGTATCTCGTATCCAGTTGAGCGTTCAAGGTAGTGACTATGGAGTTGGTAGTTTAGTCCCACATTAGGTAGGAAGTTGGATCATGAGATATAGATAATTATGATAGGTCAAGGGCTTAACATGCCCAGTTCGATATCATACCTCATGGGTCGACTCCAGTGTAGGTCACACCGTGTTCCCTACATTTGGTTTCAGAGCCCAAGGTCACGAGGCTAGGGGGCTACTTTGGGCGGCTCTAATTTGTTCGAGACAGATTGTGATGAATGTTCAGTATGCGCATAATTGGATTATACAGGCTCTCTTCTCAAGGTGGAGTTAGAGGAGCATTCTTCATAAAAGGTGGTCTCAGTGTCAAATGTTCGAGCAGAAGCGGATGAGACCTAATGTTGGAGACATTGGAACACCCATCAGTGGTGTGGATGAATTTATTAGGTTTGGTTATGTGGTCGAATGGATCGAGTTGACAATATTTGAATATCTTGTGTGCTTGGTTGCTCGGCTGGCGAAAACAAGCTAAGGTAGAGAGAGTACTGTGAATAAGTGTTAAGAGGAGGATAGTAGACAATGAAAGAAGGTGAGGGAAGGAGTAGGTGACAAGTCGTGGTGGGAGGACTCACTATGAGTGTTGGAGTCATTCAAAAGTGGTGGAGAGTAGGAGTCAAGGTCTATACCAGAGAGATCGGAGGGGAGGCACTTCGGAGTTGAGTACAGGGAGAGAGAAGGGTTAGATTTCTTTTTTAGGGCTCGAGCTCGGGTCAGGTCATAATCATGTCCAAGTTAAAATTTCAAATAAAAAACTCCAAAAGTGCATTCTCACCCATTGCGCACGCCTAGTTGCCTCACCCAAGGCACGTGCCTAGGCTGCACTTTGGCCTTTGCATTGCTCATTGGCTAAAGTGTAGTGCTTCATGAACGCACTTCTAAGAATTATTTTCTGGAAGAAGTAAAGAAGCATATTAAGAAACAGACTATTTATATGCTCCAAGCTTCATATACAGTTATGAAGCTTATTGATGACATAATATAAACAGACAGTATTGCGCATATATGGGAATTCAACTCCTACTCTTTAAACTAAGCTTAGAAATGAAATTGTGTCAAATCTTGAGCAATAAGCATAGCATGCCTAAGATAAATAATGGCCCCTTAAGTAATAATAGTAAAAAGATATAAAGTACAGGAACTTTAAACAACATAGAGCTTAACTTATATCCAAAGAGCAAGTCACTAACAAGAAGAGTTATGCAACTATCCCAACTGTAGTGGCGAGCATGATGTACATTCACACACCACATGAAGGCTAAATTACTTAAATGCAGGATCATGTTCATCCATAGTACGTCAAATATGGGAAAGCATCAGAGCAATTAAGCCTCATATTCTCAAGTTCAATTAATGGATAATTGAATATGGAACTAGGAATAAAGGAAAAGTTTAGAGAAGAAACTACTACTCACAGAGCAGAATCAAAGAAAAGGCTTGATGTAGCAGACCCCAAAACTTTAGATAAGTGCTTTGTTGTTGTGCTATCTGTTAATTGCAGTTATAGGCAAGATACAGTTGCAAGGGTGGCAATTTTGGCCCACCACCAATCGGAAATGTGTAGTGTAGAAATTAGGGTTATTAATAAGAAAAAAATGAAATATGTTGATTTAAGGTGGCTATTTAGCATTTTATAATTGAAGTAAAAGTTGTGAATCAGATTTTGGGGTATGAAGGAATGAAACTTACTAAGTACTTATGAAGCTATAGGTACTGGTAATCTTGTATGGCAGTAGAAAATTTTCTAAAAATGAGAGTATAAATTGTTCACCTTAGTCAAAAAGTGCATTTTAATCGAAACTTATATGTAAAAGTTCAAAAATAAAGAAGGGTTTTCTTTCTAAAACAAAAAAATATCTAAGCTGTATTTTAAAGTACATGTGAAGAATGTCGAAAGGTTCCTCTCTTTTTCCATAACTGCTACAAGTATCAATAATTGATGAGCAAAGTAATTATCACACAAAAACAATTGAACTCTCACATAATCAAACTTTTGAGATCATTGTATTTAACCATCATATTACTACCCTCATCAAAATGTTGCGCAAGTAAACATGATATGCTTGAGCTTTGTTTGGAGAATAGCTCATGAACAAGGTTTTAGATGTTGGAAGTTGGGTTCAAGTTGGATTGGATTTGCTGTAAAATCTGAAATGTAAACTTGGAGTCATTTTCCAATTTGCATATAGGAAAAGAAACATGTGAAACAGCAATACAGAAAGCGAAAATAGTAAACCTAGTATATTAAAATGCTCAGATATAGCAGATACAGTTAAAAAAAAAAAAAAGCTTTGTCAGAACAAAAACACACAGGGTGGGAGGGAAAGAGAGTGACGCACGTATAATGTACAGCATGATTTTCCATTTGCACCCTGCTTTATTCAAGTGAGAGACCCGAGCTGACGGATCACCATACGTGATCTGTGGATGATAAGGTATTACCAAGTGACCTTGATGGATTCATGGGAATGTATACAACAACAGATAGTATGGTGTCTTATATACTAGAGACATACCAACATGTAGATCCCTCCAGTTTTAAGAATCCTACATTTACGTAGATTGATGTTAGAAATAATAAAAGGGCAATGGACGACATACGTTATAAAGACTACTACTATAAGACTCTAAAAGGAACGCCAAAACCTGCTCACTTCTTCTAGCATTTGGAATGCACCAAGAGGAGCATCTGCGCCACACTAAATTTGAAAGATAAAAATGAAAGTTAGCAAAAGCCAGATAGAGACTGAAATGATTCAGATCTTAATACGAAAACACTTACCATCAAAGAATCAAGAGTCCCTAAAATATGGCCCGAATGGCAACATGGAAGAAATTTAAACAGGGGTCAGAATACCACTAGGGCTAAGAATTTTAACTTTTTCATTATTGTGAAAGTAAATAGCAAGGTTCAAAGTATCGGTATCGGAATCGGTATCGGACCATTCCAATGAGTATCGGGATCGGCGGTATCGGTAGTATCGACGGTTTCGGATCGGAGTATCGGATTTTTTGGTATCGGAAAGCAAACAACTATTAGTAAATTATTAACATTTTAGAAAATATTTTATACATTTATGCATAATTTAAAGTATTTTTAGTGTTGTTTCTTAGTATTTTTGAAATTGAATGAAATAGTAGTCACCATTGTCGATTGATTTATATGCGATAGATAAGTTTTCCTCATTTATATGCTTTTACAACCTTACTATGCTTTTACGCCCTTGCTAATTGGTCTTTTTTAATTCAATTTTCTTTGCCGAATTGACCGGAAAAGAGACCTCTAATGTCGGTATCGGTCAGTATCGGGTACCGGTCGGTATCGGATCGGGACATGCCAAACTGTATCGGTATCGGCCGTATCGGATCGGTATCGGCCGATACTTTAAACTATGGTAAATAGGAGGGGAGTACCTTTATCAATGATACAATTAAATGATTCATCATGGAAGAAGCTCATATCCCTAACATCCATTTGCATGTCTATGAATAGATAAGGCTACCCACAATAGAACTTTATTTTGGTTAAACAAAAAATATCACTTCCATGAATTCAGATAATTGAAAAGGACATCTAGACTATTAGAGATGGATACATTTCAGCTGTGGAATATGAGCACACTTCCTTGTCATGCTCTCTATAACAACTGAAGAGATGTCGATGTTAATTATGTCATCGTAACCATCTTTCACCATGTCCTCAGACATAACTGTAGAAACAGACAGAAAAATTCTATTTAACTTACATACCTAGTGGAAAGCTTTAAAGTTTGCAACATCTTAGAATAATCTCATTTCTCATTACCGTTACAATGCACTGACCCACCCCCACCCCAACACACACACACACACACACACACACACACACACACACACACACAGACACCACGTGCAAAACCCCAAAGAGAAAGTAATATGCCATACTACAGAAATTTGTTTGCAGTTTGCAAGATCAGTTCCAAAATTCATTGAATTAACTTGGTATGTTACATACGATCATAAGATATTCAAGTAAACGTAGTTTGATTGGTGATTCTTTGAAAGTATAAAAACCAAGAAAACCATAGCATTTAATTCTTAAGCCCCTAAATAGCATGGATGTTTTTATGCTCCAATCAGAGTGACCATAGGTATCAGGGCCAACATGAATGATATATCAGTTCAACTAGTGTCATGTATTCCTGATTCATCGTTTAGAGAGAGATATAAGAACAAAAAAGATGGGTCACAAGAGGCTATACAAATGGCTGCACATTGCAAAAGCACAGAAGCAGAGTAAGAGGAATAGTTCTGATGTTAGAATAGGTGTTGCACATATATATCCAAAGAAGATGAGGTTTAACAAAATCGTCATTCATATTCAAGTATGCAACCTACTTATAAATGTCAATCATAAGTAGGCAAAAATATGTTCAGAGGTGCAGCCACATAGGTATATTCAAAGCCTCACCGACTGCCCCTTTCAACTATTAAAAGTTTATGATAGAGTCATTATAATGAATTGAACAATATAATCATTGTAAGGTAAATAACCAAATAAGTGGCCAAGTCCGACCATGTCCCATAAGACCAAATCATAACAGCTATTGCTGGTTATGGTTAGTAGAATAATCCAAAATATGTACAAGCACGATAAACCATTCAAGAGATGATACAATAGTACTTCCTTTTTATGAAAAATGATACCATATAAAAAGAACAACCTAACTTTAGGAAGTCCAAAGGAACAATCATTAGAAACTATTGTGATAACTTCCTAAACCTGGCAACTCTTGTTTGACCTGCTATTCGATGTAGAAGGAAGGTCATTGGTGTAGTGCCCCGCTCCGCGTTGGCACTATGTACAAGAGATATCGGTTTGCTGACTCAAAAAGGATATCTTCCTTAAGAGCTCCTTGCTGGACTAGGAGATGACTGATCTAGGTGAGTGGGCATAACTTCATTCTCTGATTCTTGCACGCCTTAATGAATCTGAGTTTTTGAAATGCTTGTTTGCTTAATAAGATAATGTTCGCATTGAGAATGATAGAACGAGAACCTGCTTGCTTAACTAGAGAACTTGTATGCTTGTCTAAAAGAGATAGAACCATTGCTATGCTAAGTTAAAGAATAGAATGTTTCATGCTTAGTTACACGGACACCGCTATCGAACGAACCGCTGCCATGCTATTAAACAAGAGTAAAAGAATGTTCATATGTTTCCTTCGTATATGCTAAAAGAAAGTGTAGAACTGCATGCTTAGTTAAAGAGATAGATAACTGTTTCCATGCTTGCTTGCTTAAATAGAGACTGCTACATGTTTCCATAGAAGTTATCGAAATGCTTGAACGGTATCAAAGAGATGGCGACCAGTTCACATAGAGATAGAGATGACGACACGTCCGCACAGAGACAGAGATAGAGAGAAGAGATTGACTATATGCTTGTTATTGAACTGTTGCATCCATATAGAGTTTACCTGATAGAGTTGCATTCATGCATTGGTCTTTAGACAACTTGTGCACAAGAAAAATCCCACGAACGGTTTTCTGGGGCACTGGGGACCGTTCGCCCTAGGGGGGATCAGAGGAATACCCTGAGGCAAAGAAGTCCTCGCGATCAGGAGGTATTCATGTCTATTAGATAGTTGGTTCACGAGTCAAAGCAGCTAGTATATGAACAAGTATATTGGTGCAGTGCTGGGCCGTGATAACACCGCTACTAATCATGAGGAAGTAGACTCATGGACCATCATATAGTTAGATCACATGCTAGGATTCAGCCTTCTGGCTTACTTAACTGTTTGATGCAGAGACGGATAGGGAAAGAGAACCATATTCATATATATATGCAAATATTTCTAACTCGTATGTCTGCTGCAGGGATAACCGTTCGGCACAAGGGTAAGAATCACTGAATAAGTGATATGAATACTATCGAACAGGCTCTCTTGTGTTAAATGCTTGCATAGAGAAGTCTTGTTTTCGTATATGCTTATACCTCGTTCACACGATAAAATGTTATTGTTGATAAGAGAAAGAGATATGCTAAAAGAGAGAGATGCTAAGATGATAGTCCACTAGATGCATGCTAGAGTTTTTAGAGATTGAATATGGCTCATGAGACATGCTGCGCACCAGAGATAGTAATTGAACTTGAACATCGTATATGAACTGTTTGTCTTGCCTGCTTGCTTGTATATCGAACATGAACTCTGTTTTCAAAGATGTTTCCAAAAGAAGTAACATGATTCCGTTCATGTACTGCATGTAACGAACCTAGGTAAAACTAGAAAGATCACTAGTAATGTAATATTTTATAACATAATTACTTAGTGTTGGTTTTAGTGAATGTTGCTTCTGTTCGTTGATTTTAGACTCACCGGTACTTTCTCCAAAGTGCTGACTCACCAAAAGTTTTGCTTGTTCGCAGGTGCCGGATCGTCCGAGGAAGCGATAGCCGTGCCTCATCCCCAGGACCCGAAAAATCTGGTTTCGATGCCTTGAGCCGTATCGATTGTCTTGAGCTGCTTTTGTATAGAGGGACATAATGTATGAAACGATGCCATTGTGTTCAGAGAACCTCGTGCCTTGTGATTTGGCCCGTATACTTAGATGAATTATTGTTTGAAACACTGTCCCTCCGCTGCATACTCGATTGATTCGATGATAACCACAACTTTAGCGATGTTGCCTTGTGCGGGCGCAACCCCAGGCTCGCACGGTATCGCGTTCCGATGGAAACGATCGTCCCGCGGGAGTACTGGTGCGGTGATTCGCGCCCGGCGGGGGCGGCCGATTCCTACGGGAGATCGGGACGTGACAATTGGCAACTCTTTATATATATATATATATATATATATATATATATATATATATATATAATGCCAATGACCTGTGGCTAGTGTGGAGGCATATGGCCCGAGTGGGCGATGTTCTAATCCCAGTGGGAGCGATCATAGATAATTACCTCCTTCCAAATATATATATATATATATATATATATATATATATATATATATAAACGGAATATGAGCCATAGGCTCATATTTCTATATGAGCCATGCACATGTGGACCAATAGGAATGGATTCCTACATCCCATGTGCACTAGTACACTCCATTCCTATTGGTCCACATGTGCATTGGTTCATGTAGAAATATGAATCTATGGCTCATATCCCATTTTTTCATTTATATATATATATATATATATATATATATATATATATATATATATATACTAGGATGCAGGCCATGAACTTATAATGATGATCTTAAGGAACATCCATGGCTAGATTGAAAATCACGAGGACTTCTAAGAAAGCATAATGTCACACTGAGGACAACTATCTGAAGCATGAAAACATTTTTAAGTCCCCTTCTATAGAAATTTCAACAATTGTGTGTCCATGGTCTTTGTGGAGCACCACTATGGTAGAAGAAAGAACAAGAAATGAATCCATTTATGAGAAGTTAGTACCAATTTAGAAGATAGGATAACGGTTTTCTATGGTTTAGACATGTTGCAAGCATGAGCACTCAAGCACCCTTTAAGAGTGATAGGATCATAGTTAATTCGAAGTGAGCAATAAAAGACAACATGATTTAACTGAGAAGCCATCTGTAAATCAACTGAATGAAACATGACATCTAATTCAACGAGCATATCGATTTAACCTATCATTATGTGGAACTTTTATTCACTTCCAACAATTATACATGAATATGAAAAGTGGAACTTTAGAATTTTCTCCCTGTAGAGAACTTTAGAATTTTCTCATCTGTGGTCAAACTGCTAAAATTGCTGACCCAACCCTTTTTATAGCCTTTGGACCTGTAACTAAATTATGTCCTAATCCTAATTTCTACACTACCTCGTAGAAACGTTATGCATGCCATGAACAAGTAGTGTCTACATATAATCAAGCATTTTGAGCCAAAGGATCAGTTGAAATGTGGTAAAATATTTTGCTTGACTTTATTGATGTGAGGAGCTACATATTTATAGGAGCGGCCAACCCCTCTCTCTTCAATTCTATCCGATGTGGGACTAAAGTCCATTTCATACTCTCAACACTCCCCCTCAAGATGGGCGATATATATCAATCATCCCCATCTTGTTACATAGTTTAGAAAGATTCGATTAATTAAGACCCTTAGTCAGACAATCTGCAACTTGTTCTTCTGAGCGAACATGATCGAGCTTTAATATCCCTTTTTTCTAGCTTCTCTTTAATGAAGAACCGATCGATCTCGATGTGCTTAGTTCTGTCATGTTGAACTGGATCGTTAGCTATACTTATTGCAGCTTGATTATCACTCAGAAGATGCAACAGTGTTCCCTGGTCCAGTTTCAACTCTGTCAGCAGTGCTCTTATCCACAGCAACTCTGACACTCCCAGAGCCATAGCTCTATATTCTGCTACAGCAGTCGACCGTGCTACCACCGACTGTTTCTTGCTTCTCTATGAGACTAGGTTACCTCCCACAAAGACAGTACCCTGAGGTATACCTTCTGTCGTCCATGCAGCTTGCCCAATCTGCATCGATGTACCCCTCAACACCCAGGTGTCCATTTTTCTTGAACCATAGTCCTCTTTCAGAGGAGATCGCTTGAGTCCATACAGTGATTTCTTCAGCTTGCACACCTTTTCCGTCGACTATTTCGTGCAAAACCCTGAGGGGGTCTCCATGTATACTTCTTCTTGTAGATCCCCATGAAGAAAGGCGTTATTCACATCCAATTGATACAGCTGTCATCCATGATTTGCTGCAAGAGATACCAGGGTTCTCACAGTGCTCATCTTGGCTACTGGAGCAAACGTCTCATCATAGTCAATGCCATAGGATTGAGTGTATCACTTTGCAACCAACATTGCCTTGTACCGCTCTACTTTACCTTCTAGCGTCTCCTTTACTGTGAAGATCCATTTGCATCCTACTGCTTTCTTCCCTTTAGGCAACGGAACAAGCTCCCATGTCTCATTTCTTTCGAGTGCTCCAAGTTCTTCCAACATTGCAGCTCTCCACCTTGGATCTTCCTTTGCCTCCTCCAACACTTAGGCAAATAGGTGATGTCTAACGATGCAATAAATGTTCGATAAGTAGGGGATATATTAGAGTAGGATAAGAAATTGGCAATGTCATGTTCATAACCATAACGATTATGAGCTTTTATCGCATTACTGCGAGAAGATCTCCTTAAGGGAATATGAGAAATATGAGGTAGTGGTGGAGAGATCATACCATCCGAATCAGAGAGATCCGCATCCGAATCAGAGGGATCCAATGCAGGAGAAACATCTTCAAGAGTTGGGACAGGGTTAGGCGAGGGATTTGGCACAATAGGCGAGGGACACGGCACAATATTGGACTGCTGCTTTCTCCTTCTGTAGACTTGGAGCTCTGTAGTATGTTTCTCCTCCTGCACAACATCACTTTCTTCCTCCTGATTGTCACCACTTTCTCCCTCCTCATTCTCATCACTTTCCCCACCCTCGCTATCTCCCCCTTGTTCTCTTGTACCAGCTTCCATCATTGGGCATGGAACTGACCCGACAATCACGCTTGGGCCCATCTCCCCCTCACTCCTAACACCTCATGTGTTAGGTGTGTCACCAAATGCAGACCCTTCACCTGAACCATTGTGGTAGTATGGTTCCATCTCTCTGAATGTAACGTTCATGGTCACAAAAAGCCTCCGCTCTACCGAACTCCAACAAGAGTATCCCTTCTGAGTCCCTTAGTAGCCAACAAAGATGCACTTCAACACTCGAGGGTCCAACTTTTCCACCGCATGCCTGTTATCTTTCACAAAGCATGCACACCCAAATACCTTTGGGGGAACAATGTACTTATTTTCTCCTATAAGCATCTCAAATGGTGTCTTCCATCCCAACACGGAGAGGGCATCATGTTGATGAGATATGCAGCCGTCAACACAGCATGCCCCCACAAGTGTTTAGGAATATTCATGACAAACATCATTGTCCGTGCTACTTCCAACAGGTGCATGTTCTTCCGTTCTCCCACGTTATTTTGTGCTGGTGTATAGGCACACGAAGTCTGATGTTGTATCCCATGGGTTGATAAGTACTCTTCAATACTCTTGTTTGTGTATTATATCCCATTGTCAGATCTCAAAATCTTCACTTTAGCATTATACTGGGTGGTAACTCTGCGATGAAAATCTTGAAAGCATGCAAAGACGTCACTCTTACTCTTCATTAGGTATACCCAGGTGACACAAGTATAACAGTCAATAAAGATGACAAACCATTTAAAACTATTAACACCAGTTGTAGGGCAAGGTCCCCACACATCTGAGTGTATCATATCAAAAGCAGCTAAACTTCTATTTCCAGAACTCACATAAGAGCTTCTGGTATGTTTTATAAGCTCACAAGCATCACAAACCAACTTTTGTTTATTAGCCTTTTGATACATAGATGGATACATCCGATTCAGTAGACTGAATGAAGAGTGTCTCATGCGTTGATGTTGAAGTAATAATTCTGCTTCTACAGTTCTTCGTGGCTCCTCCGGTTGTGCTTCCTCCACCAGTGACGCTAGTGTTGCGTCCAGTCCACCCATGTCCAAGTACCATAGCCCCTTATGCCAAGTGTCAAGCCGTCTCCATGTTCCCTTCTCCTGAAAAGTCACCTTAGGAATGTCAAAGAAAACAATACAATTAAGTTGAAGAACAATGGCACTAATGGACAAAAGATTAACAGGAAAAGATGGAGCATGCAAGACATCAGTAAGGGTCATGGAAGGGGTGCATTCAATCGTGTCTTTACCCAGAATGTGTCTGGCAGTACCATCAGCAGTCTGAATGCTTTCAGGCGTTGTCAGGTGAGTGTATTCTTGAAACTCACCATGGGAACCCGTGACATGGCGAGATGCCCCAGAGTCAATTATCCAACCTGGTTGGTGGATAGATGCAAGGGCATGAGCAGGTATACATGTGCTTATTTGGGCATAGTAGGTGATGTTACCCCCGGAGGTGGTTGAAGTCGATGTACCAGGGGTGGTGGCTTGATTGTCGTCGGATCCAAGTCTCATGCTCCTCCACATCTCTAGCATTTCTCTCTCACTAGGGGTTATTCTGGGTGACTGATTTTCACTTCCCTCTTCTGCCAGATTTATCTTGTGTCCTCCAGAATGATTACTTCTGCCACCAGTATAGCCTCCTCTGCCACCCCTACGTCCTCCACGGCCGAGTCTGCGACCACTGGACTGGCCTCTCAGGAGTTTCATACATAATCTGATGAAGTGTCCAGGGTCTCCGTGTCCAGGGTCTCCGCAGTTGTAGCACCCTCCCCCTCCGAAAAAATTTGGGTTAAAAACCGCTAGGACTGATTTTTTTCGGGAGTTAGTGGTACTAGGCATCAGCTTCAATCGTGCATCTTCTTGTGCCATAGCAGCTATGGCCTCCTCCAGTGATGGAAGCCTGGGTTGTGCAAGTAGGACATTTTGAGCCCCTTCAGGAACTTCGTCCTCCTCTGTCGCGAAACATACTCCAAGAACTTCTTATAATGTTTCGCAAATGCCGGTCCCACTTGCTCATCCTCCTCACCAATAGGATCATAGTGGTCGAGATCTGACCAATACTTCTTCAGCAGAGCCGCATACTCAGAGATGGTGTGATCTTCTTGGACCACCTTATCAAGTTCATCTTGTAGTTGGAAGACCCTCATAGGGTTGCCCGACCCTGAGTACATGTCTTTTAGCGTCCTCCAAATATCATCAGCACCCTCCATCGCTTCCACATTGTCCGACACTTTGTCGGTCAATGAAGCTGTCAACCATCCAGCTACCACATTGTTGACAATTTTCCACACAACAAACTCACGTGAGGAGTGATCTTCAGGTGCCTTGGTTTGGCCATTCACATAGCCCACCAAGCCCCTTCCCTTCAGAGTTTGCATCGCTTGACGCGACCACTTCAAGTAGTTGGAAGTGCCCTTCAACTTTATCTCCAGTTTCTCCAACTTTTCTATCTTGTACGGTAAATGATCCACATCAGCTTGTGCAGTACGGGAGCTAGTCTCGGTCAGCCTCTTGGAGAAGAGATCGTCTACCAAAGCCTTCATCTCTTGGGCCGTCAGCTTGTCATAGATCGTCTCCATTGTCTTCTCCTTGTTCTCTGTCATCAGTGAGGCGGCGGCAGATCTAGGTTGTCTCTACCTCTGATCTTCGACCTCTCTTCGTCTACTGATCTTTCTTCAGCGGCAGCAGCGTCCCTGAGAGCCGCTGCTCATGTCCCATGCAAGGCTTCGACCCGAGGCCGCATGATCTCACGAGACGACAGTTGTAGTCGAGATCAGGGGTCACACAAATGTTTCCTCACTGATATATCTCGATCCAACTATCAACTATATAATTAATATCCCGATTACAACTGACTTGTACAAAGCAATAATCAGAAAACCAATTTTCTCGTTCTTCCCTGCAATCGCAGTTGCATGCGGACAGAACCGAGTTACAAATTTCAGAAAAGAAGAAGAAGAATATCGCATAGATCGCCGAGATCGAGATTGAGGTCGATCGAGATCGCCGAACAGTCACGACGGCACCTATGACGACAGCGGACAGCCGCGAAACAGCAGTCGCAGCAGCAGCCGCCGTCCGGAAGGGACGGAGGGGAGGGAGGGGAAAGGGGGGGGCAGAGGTGGAGGGGAGGGGAAGGAAAGGGGCAGAGGGGAGGAGAGAGGGGCTGTGGGAGAGGGGGGGATTAGGGTTAGGGTTTGGAGGAGAGGGGAGGGAAGGGAGGGTGGCTCTGATACCAAGTTGAAATGTGGTAGAATATTTTGCTCGACTTTATTGATGTGAGGAGCTACATATTTATAGGAGGGGCCAACCTCTCTCTCTTCAATTATATCCGATGTGGGACTAAATTCCCTTTCATACTCTCAACATGATCATTGTCTACATTAGGCTTCTTGGATCCTTGACAAAATTACAGCTTATTTTCTCCATAACTGGTTAGTTCCTATGTTTCATAGGGACAATTATGACGTGACACAAATAAAGCACATATTTTGGCGTGTCCAAGTGTATTTTGGAGTGTCCAAGTTGTATCCACCGCAACGACTTTAGTATTTTCGGGCCATTTACTTGTTGCACTTTAACTACTTTTGTCATTTGGCACAAACAAGTGGAGCTTGATCTCCAGTTTCATTTCTAACATTAAGTGGATATTGTACCCTTAAAAATCCGGATCTCGCGTCTTCTCTCCCAAGACAGAATTGGGATGAAAGTAGGATTAGTACATACATTTTTTTATTCGTAAGTGACTATCCTGCGTGAAGAGAGGAAATCACATGTGATATTTTAACTCTTATTTCCCCTCTCCTGGTCCTTCTTTCTTGTGGGGTTTTGGGCAGGAGTTCACTGGAAAACGACAACCGCTTCCCTATTTTCATTCCCGACGTGTTTTACGCCTTTCATGTGAAGGCCAAACCCTACTTCTCATCTCCGGTTTGATTTGCTAATTTATTGTTTTACTTACACCATTAAACAGTTACTTTTGGTGGTTCTTACTCATTTCGTGCTCTTGATGTTTTGCAGCTGGTACTTTGATGTTCTCAGTAAGCTCGTGTTGCTATTGGCATTCTGGTGAACTATTATCAAAGTGTTATTATGCACAGGACAGTGATATTTGTCAAAATCTGAGGCAATGCAACCTGCAAACTTGCAATGGTTGTGTGCACTAGGTGATGCGGAACCATCCATGCGGAACAATCCACGTCATTCCGAACTGTACAACTTGATTGTTATAATAGTTTATTGTTCACATATATCTAAAAAAGCTTTTGTGCCTAATTTTTCCAAAATTCATATTTTTCATATTGTTACTTAGGTAATCCATATTTTCTTTGGGTCTTTGTTTCACGTCAAATTAGTATCAAAACGATGTAAGACCATCCATGGACCCGAACACGTGTCCGATGTAGACGTAGACATCGACATCGAGTTGTCTCGAGTACAAAACCCAACATCGAGATCAGACGCAAACCGCACGACATTCCAAAATAGGGCATATCTCCATTGTTCTCTCTCTCTCTTTTTTGCATTTATATAATAATTTTTGTGATAAATTGATAATAGTTGATTGTTCACGTATCTCTAAAAGCTTTTGCAACACCATTTTTTCCAAAGTTCTCAAATTTCATATTATGGCTCAGGTAATCCTATCTTCCACAGGTCTTCATCCCTCATCACTAGGGCTAGGACACATCTATATGATGTTTAAGACACTAAAACTAAGATTCTCTATTTACTGACCTCTCCATTTGGCCATGTATAAATGTTCTAAAAAAGGAAAATTAAATTTATAAGCATATAATGCTTACAAAAGGATAGACAATAGTTGATGCTATATAGTTAGAGTTAGTGAGTGTATGCAGTCTACTTTAGCATCACATGAGAGAGAGTTGTATAAGAAAGGTTCTCCTACATGTGCATCCCAAACCACGTATTCCAAATAATTCGAGCATACTTTTCTAAATGGTATTATCGCATGTTCTATCTTTAGACTAAGCTCTCTACCTTTCACCATAATAAAACCATAGCCTTTATTTCTGCCCTACCCATCTCCACCTACCCATAATCCTACAAGTATCTAAAACAAACCCAAAATCCTAAAAGTATGTAAAACACAAACTCCAGCATCCCCAATCACCCTTAACCATAGATCCATCATCTTCATCTCTCCCTCATTTCCAAACCCGTACCCTAAACCTAATCGACACCGTCACCGAAAACGTAGGCACCATCCTCTCCAAACCAACTCCACACCTTAGCCACCAGTGCAAACCCTAGTTACCACTAAGACCTAACCAATAGCCACCTATAACCCAATTGTCATGGTCCACAATCCAATAGTCACACCCACTCTCCAAATCCCTAGCTTGCAAATCCCAAACCATCGCCCACTACGAAGACTTTACCCCCCCACAACACACACACACACACACACACACATATATATATATATATGGACGAGATATTGCATCAATATTGTACCAAGCAATCTCAACCACACATTTTTTGAAATGTGTGGTTATAAATCATTCCATAAAGTTACTGCCACGTCAGCATACTTTATAACCACACATTTCAAAAAAATGTGTGGCTGAGATTGCTTGGTGCAATAAGTCTTACTGCAATATCTCGTCTATATATATATATATATATATATATATATATATATATATTGAAACAAGGTAATTGTGTTACAGACTCATGGTCCGAAGGCCTACAAACTCGGTTCGAAGGCCACACTTCTAGCCCGAAGGCCCACACTTGCATCGCATCGCACCGCACCTGCACCGCACTCGCACTACACCCGCATTCGCATCCGGTCCGCACTCACATTTATTCCCCTACAGGAAATAAAATGTGCTTCCCCCGTTGCTCAAATCCGAAATCTCTTGGAAGGATATGCCTTACTCTAACCACTTGAGCTAGAGGTCCTTGGCGCATATATATATATATATATATATATTGCACACCAAAGCTTGATAGAGCGAGGAGGGTAACTGACGTATCGAGGGGCTAGAAGGAGGGAACGTGTGAGTGTCATTCTGAGGGATGGGGCCTGACGTCCGGAGTTACATGGCGGCACGGAACAATTCAGGGAGATCATTCGGACGATGAGGATGGATACATCACTTCAGACTGATGCTTGTATTTGGGATAATACTGGGGCTGAGTGGTTCGCACATAGAGCCGTAGCTAATGCTGTCAGAGTCACACAACCGGAGATTGAGTTGACAGATGTGATATGGACCAAAGGTATTGCTCGTAAAATGCAGTTGTGCATATAAAAATTGAGCTTGAGAAGACTATTCATACTTGATAGGTTGCAAAGATTTGGACTGCAGCTGGAGGCCCAGGGATGTTTACTGTGCCGGCAGAGGGATGAATCCATGACACATCTATTCTTCTAATGTCCGGTGGCATGGGATATTTGGCTAGCCCAACATGATAGGTTGGACTTATCAGTAGGGGGATCCATTACTGGAGAGCAATCGTCGAGGTCATCAAGAGAAAAACGGAGAGGTTTTGCTTGGTACAACGAGGCCTGGATCAGATTTGCTGTAGCAGTCTGGTATGTCTGGAAGGAGCAGAACAATCATATTTTTGAGGGGTCGGTGATTTTCACCATTGGGATGATCCATAATATTAAGCAGGATGTCAGTATAATGAGAGAGAAGACGCACCCTTGAATTGCCTCTTGTATCTGTAATTTTTTTATTTAATTAATACAATTACCTTCTTCCAATATATATATATATATATATATAAAGAGAGAGAGAGAGAGAGAGAGGAGGAGGAGGAGGAGGAGGAGGAGGGATCAAGATTTTCGGTCTTAAACATTCCCGCATGTTTTCCAAAATAGCAGCCGTTGGATTGTCTTTTTTAATTGTTCTAATTAAATCATTAAATTATCCAATGTCTCAAGAGATTTTAATCTAATCTAAGCGGTCAAATGACAATCTAATGGTTGCTATTTCGAGGAACATACGGAAATACTAAAGAAAGGGGATCCTGATACTCCTTTTATATATATATATATATATATATATATATATATATATATATATATATATATAAAGTTGCATCATTTGTCTACTTCCACCAGGTGTTGCTCTTTGGTCTGCTACTATTTCTATTGTTGTTTGTATTTCTCAGTTTGCTTACTGTTGCGCACTTGTAAAAAGGAGATATAAGAAAGCATTTTTTGTTTAAAGTTGAACGTGCTTGACATGTACAACTTGAGAGGGAATGTTGTCTAAATATTTAGTACCAATATCCACTGATCTCTGTTATTTCTGGTTCTGCATACTCGTGCATCAAACAACTCTCTACTATTATTTTGGCTATTCCTGATTGTGCGTCCTCATGCACCAATCTCTACAGTTTTTCTACAACCTTTACTTGTGTATCCTCGTATGCAAACGATTGTTATTTCTGGTCATTCACCCTCGAGAGTCGAACTTCAGTATTTCTCGGCTATTTTTGGTCGTGCATCCTTGTGCTTTGATCTCTACAATTTTTCTACTACCTTTAGTAGTGTCCTCGTATACCAACTATTTGTTATTTTTGGTCATTTATCCCTGTAATTTGATCTTTGCTATTTCTCGACTATTTCTGGCCGTACATCCTCATGTACCAATCTCGGTCATTTATGGTCTTGCTTTCTCATGCATCAATCTCTGTTATTTCATATCGTTCATCTACGTTCTTTGATGTCTGCGATTACTCGATTTTGGTCATGCATCCTCTTGTGCCGGTCTCAGCAATATCTTTATTATTTATGGTCCGGTGTCCTCTTTCGTCGATCTTTGCAATTTTTGGTCGTACTTTCTGCTGCATCGTTTTTGCAACTTGTCGACTATTTTTTGTTGTGCATCCTTATGCGTCGTTCTACGGTATTTTGCCGTGCATCCTTGCAAGCCAATCATTTCAATTTCTAGTCATGCATCCATCTGCATTAATCTCTATGACTTGGGCCATTTTTGGTCGTGCATCCTAGTGAACCCCATATTTGCTATTCTGGGTCATGTGTCCTCTCGTACGTTGATCTCCTACTAGTTGAGCACCAACCACTGCCAAGGTGCTGCTCGGATCATGTTTCGATCTTTGCTATTGTCGTCTTCTAATATTGTTGTTTATACTAATAAGGATGACTTTGTTGATACATACAGAGCAACGTTGTTAAAGATGTCGTCCAGGCGCGCCTAAAAGACGAAGGCAATTTTTACCGCCTAATCCAAAGGCATATGATGTCCAGGCGCCAAAGACAAGATTAGGCGAATGGATAATTAGGCAAGCCTAGGCGCACGCCTAGGTGTATTAGATTTTTATGCAGCTTTTATGGGATTTATTTGAATTTTTTATGCTTGTTTGGTTTTATTCAATGTCTACATTTCGGTAGGCGGAGTGGTGCGCCGGAGGTCCGACTAGGCAATTGATTTTTTTATTCTTTTAAACATATAAAGATATATAAATACTTTGTATGTATTATAAAAATACAAAAGTTTATTTGCTCTTATGGCTAGTAGTAAGTGTTGTCACTTGTACATGTGGTGTGGTGGTGGGTTCGAATCCTGTCATTCCCAAAAATTTTTTTAGTTGAACCTAATAAAGGGGGAGAGAGAGAGAGTCAGCCTCCATCCCTCTCCTCTCCGCCTCTCCCCTCCCCTCTTGCCTCTCTCCCTCCATCTCTCTCCTCTCTCCCTCTCACCTCTCAGCAGAAACACCAACAGCAGCAGCAACACCACCACCAACACCAACAGCAGCGCCACCATGTAAGATATAATTTGATATTTTTGAATTTTTGAATTTTTTTTGAATTTTCAAAAAAAATAACAAAATTTCGGCCAAACAACCCGCCTAGGCGCCGCCTAGGACCGAAATCCGCCTAGGCCAAAATTTAGAACATTGGTTTTATTAATTTTTAAAGTTGCACGCTTAAGTTATAAAAGCCCAAATAGAGTCTTTTGTAAATTTTAACACTATAAGTTATTAACTAAATATACATAAATAAAAAAAGAGGAGAGAATTTGAAATGTGGAATATTGACTCATTGATTATCTTATGTCTGTTTTTCCATTTGAACAATTTGTCTTCCATCATAATGATTTATGGGTGATGTTTTTTTTTAAACTTAATGTTGTATTTTATAAACTATTTTTTGATCTTGTTAACTTACTTTGTAATTTTCTATTATTTTGACTCTTTTCTTTAGCTAATTGTCAAAAAAATACAAGTTTGATAAGATTTTAGGGATAAAGGCATATTTTGATAACTTAACATGACCTACAAAAGTGACGATATGCGCTATGAAAAGAGAATTTGAGAAGTCACCCAGATGACGTTTTTCTTCTCCGGACAAGGCTAGGCGCTCTCAGGCGATACAGCTTGCCTAGAAACGCATAGAGCTTTTTAAAACATTGATACAAACTTTACTTTTTATCTTTATTAGTACTTTCTTTTCCAATTATCTAACGACCTAAACATGTAGGACTCCTATTGCCGGGTTTTAAAGATCGCACCAAGTACGTGAAAACCGAAGATCACAAGTGATTGCTACAACCCTGGACTTATGCAATCAGATGATAACTTTTGTTCTGACTACAACTTGTACGAATAAAAATATTACAAATTGACTCTTTACAGAAAAGAAGACTAGCAACTACAAGTTGTTGTAAATAGAAAGCAATAAAACTTTGGCAAACACAGTTGCTACAAAAGGAAGAAATAGAAGAAGAAACTTGATGATGAAGAAGACAACTTACTGGGGTAATGAAGATCATCGTTGCTGCAAGATTTGTCCCTTCCCGTCGATATGCTCCCATGAACCAGCAAGTTCAATTTTCTGGAACGTTCATTGTCAAATTTATTGTGAAACTCGAACCAGATGAACTTGACGAACAGATGGTGGTTTCATAGAATTTTGTGGCTGCTACAAAAGTCTCATGTAGCAATATATCTTCTCTCTCTCTCAAAGAGAGAAGAACGAGAATATAAATATATATATATATATATATATATATATATATATATATAGGGAATGCAAACGTCAAACCCTAATCAGTCGTCGCCCCCTAAATCCGGAGATAAAGTCAAAGGATAAGGGAAGTGACAAACCACTATAGACGAATCCCTAAAGATAAGGAACTGTTTAAAACAGAAAATCCCTAATCAGCCAATCAGAGCCATTTACGCACAGAACTGCGGCATTTTTGCGCGCAACACTTGCGTGGAGTGCTTAAGCGCAGCGTCTGCGCGGAGTGCTTACGCAAAGCGTCTGTGCAGAGCGCTCTACGGAAGCCCTTACGAGGAAACCCCTTACGCGTAAGCCCCTTAGTGCAAAGTGTGTCATCAAATCTCCATTTTGTGTCCTTCGTCCGAATCCGAGTTCGAGTCGTTAAGTCCCTTCGAGGTTAGCTCCTAAGGAAAATTCCAAAAAATGAGTGACAAAAAAAAATTGTTTTCATGGTGTCTTGATCCTTACCCTCTAGGAAAACACTCCACTATCTCAACCATGTGGCTACTACATCCCATGTGCACAAGTCAATACAAGAAAGAAACTTTTATTGAAATACACACTAGGGATACACTTGGGGTTCTATCCGATGTGGGACTATTATCATAGAATTCAAGATTAAAAAAACCCAACAAGGGCACATACAGAAAGTTTAGTGAGTGGGGGCTTAGGAAAAAGTCAAATCTGATAAAAGTTTCGAACTCAAAACCTTCAAAAGCAACACCTAAGTACTCAACTGAGATAGACTTCAACAATATCCACGTGTAAGGCCCAAAAGTTTTGAAAAATGACCATAAATTACTTCCTTCCCGAAAATCCAGTGGGGCTTGAGCCCCCACCTGAGTCTACTCTATTTCCACATTGTAACGAGCTGTTCCTATATATTTGTAGTCAAACCATGTCTGTCAATGTAGTATTCCAAATAATCCCAATCTAGCTTTCTAGCGCTCTTCACATTCAATTGATAAATCATCAAAAAACAATACGAGCACTATAGATAAGAAGTGTTTGATAAATAATACATTAGAAAAGAAGAAGAGTTGATTACTGACGAGAGTTGCCGCATCCGATGATGAGGATGCGGGAGGAGACGGGGACGAAGTCGCGGATGAAAGGGCGGAGGGCGGAGTAGCGCTGGTACCAGTCGAAGTAGGACCCTTCTTCCTCGAGGTACCTGGAGTCCCAGTACACACACTCCCCATAGTTGTTAGTGTACAACTGGTGGTGGCATGCATCCCTCTCCCTCTCCCTCTCCCTCTCCCTCCTCCCTGAGCTAACCATCTCTCTCTCTCTCTCTCTCTCTCTCTCTCTCTCCCCCACCCCCAATTGGCAATCACTAGCTCAGGTTTGAGTCTGGAGTCAAGCAAGATTCCTCAACCCTATTCCTGCCCTAACGGTGTCCGTTAGGACCCAACCGGTACGGACTGTTTGAGTGGTCTGAATGTCTGAATGCAGGGACTCCGTTTGGTTGGACAGCAGGGAAGAGTGAGAGACATAAGGGTGGAAAACCTCATCCAGTACAGCATGAGAGTCGAGGCAAGGTGGACTCCGGACTCGGCCGATATGTGCCTGGGCCGTGGGCCGAGCGGGACTATTGGGCCTGAGGCACGGCGGGTTTCGGATTAGACCATGGACCGAGTGGCCGTGTTTATATGACAATTTTAAGTATAAATTATCAAAATTTGTTACCCTTTAGACAACATCTCTATCTCTACTCTTATATATCTCTACTCTTATATAATGAGGTTTTAAAGTGAGCCGTCTAAGCCGTTTGTAAATCATCAATCATTTATTTAAAAAAAAAATATTACGTAAAAAAAATCTGTTGACCAAATATTAAATGTGTTATAAATAATGCTACGAAGAATCGAACTTGACCAATCAAGGATAATGCCTCCCACCTTAACCACATAAGCTAGAAGAGGTGTTTGGCTATAGTTATATAATATTATGTAGTTAAACAATTAGTTAAAATTTATTTATTTTTTTATTATGTGAGGATATACATACAGCTTAGACGGCTAGCTTTTAAAAAAAAAATTAAGAGTAGAGATATATCCATAACAAATATATTTAAATACTGTTTACCATTAAATACGAAAGTTTGGAAAGAAACTTGATTTAATTGAACAAACTAAAGCGAGTATAGAGAGGAGTCCTAAACAGACAATAAAAGTACAAATTTTGTGTTCTGGGGGTGATAATGGAGGGTTAGAAGTGTAGCAACTCTCTTTACTCCGTGAATGATCTGATGCGGAAGATCTTATCTCTTGCTCGAATGTAGATTCGCAGATAGCCAGTCATCATTTTGTTCGGGTGTGGTACCCTACTATTTATAACCATATTTGTGGCCACATAGATTTTGGGCCACATGGATGGTGGAGGTTTGCCACGTGTCCCCTCTTAACGGAAGGGAGCTACAGCCACACACGCAAATCCGGGCTCCGCCATCATATGGACATTTGTTGGAATTTTATTGTTTGCTGAGTATCTCGGTGGTTCTCAACTATTGTAGACGCGACTTAGTTAAATGGACGCATGGTCGCTATTTGGTTGGAGAGAATCACTTCAGTTATAACAGCATGATTTGGTTTCCATGATATTTGGGATGCATGGAACGCGTGGAGTTTGGGACGCATGCGGACAGAAATGAATGTGATGCATAGAATCTGGGATGCATGGACTGCACGGCGGCCAGAGACGCATGGGATGCATGGAGTCTGGGAGGCATGAGGCCAGAAACGCATGGGATGCATGGACTGCACGGCGACCAGAGACGCATGGGTCAGAGCCGCATGGAATCTTTTATCGTGTTGTACATATGGTGCTGCCCACTCCTTGAGGCTTCTATCTTTTGGTGAGGTTTCGTCTTTCAAGATGTTCAGAGAATCCTTCCTGTCATGATTCTTTATCAGACTTGATTTGGCCGTCATGTCAGGTCCATCTGCGGGCAAGGTTTGCTTCGGCTGTTTGGACCGCATGAATGTAGCTTTTTTGGGTCTCTTGGTGATTATGCGATCCAATTTCTACTGAGCTTTGTAATGGGGCACATGGTTGTTGGCCGGATGGATCCGTATTTTCTATGCTTCTACAAGACCCTCTTCAAAGTTTTCAAAATGATAAGTTTGAAATACTTTGAATAAAAAGCATGGATGGGATACATTTAGGCCGCATATGCAGGTCATGCCGCTTAACCTCGTTGCCACATAAATGTCTCTGACAAGTTGTCCGATCACTAAATGGAGTTATTAATTTGCCTCTTCTAATTAAATTCCCTTGATGTACCTTACCATTGCTTAGATGTTTTGAACGCTACTCTAGCTTCTACCTTCAAACAAATTTTACACATTTGACCTAGACGTGCCAGCCTTCCATTCTGGTCTTTGTGTAACTCATAAATACTCCCTCTTGTGCTTTATTTTAGTCGCACAATATTCGTTACAAATATCTATTTTTAAATCAAAATAAATCTAACTTTGCTTCTTTGTCCGTTCCAATCAAAATTGGAGACACAATCTCGACCCGTTTTGTGCAACCCAATTTATGACAATAATCTACTCTGAGTCTTCTACGTTCGTGACACTTGTGTCTCACCCAATTTTAATCATATGCACTTTCAATTAATTAAAGAACATCATTGACACTAATTTTAATTAAATTGGTGCAATGACTCAACCTAACCCAAAACTAGACCCAACACGAACCCAAATCCCCATCACACCCTCATGGTTCATACAAAATATTACACACTAATTTAATCCACTACATCACACCAAACATGGTATTTTTTTCTCATCCAATTCCTATCTCCCTTGTTTGTGCAATTTCCAAATTGTTAGGGGCTTCTGTACAAATAAGCAACTAGGTGTCCATCTTCCATTGGAGCAAAACCATGAAGAAACCCTCCATCTATTCTTTGACCGATCACCCTATATTTTTGCCTTATTTTGTGTGTACAATACACCACTTTACACCTACCTCATCACCACCCTACATTCAAATTCATCCCATCCCAACCACCCATTTCTTTATGAGGAATCTCCCCCCATCCCTAAAAATAGCCATGTGGCCGGCCCTAATTCCTATGCCCTCCTCCTCTCTCTCTCCTATATTAACCCTCTCTCCCTTTCTCCAAAATTCAGCCACCACCATCCCCATCCAAAACTGAAACCCTAACCTACTTTACCACCTTCCTCCTCCTTCTTCTTCTTCTTCTTCCTCCGGCCAACTCCTCCCCTCCTCCTTCCTCGACTTCTTCTCCTCCTCCGACCAATGACAGCCGACCTCCTCCCTCTCCTCACGATCACCACCACCATCAGCAACCTCCCTTCTCTCCTCCTCCTTCTCCTCCGACCATCAACCCAACCTCCTCCATCAATCGGCCACCTCCTTCTTCCTCTCCTCCTCCTCACGATCACCACTGCCATCACCCTCTCCTCACGTCACCACCGACATCATCACCGCCACAACCTCCAACCACCACAACTATCACCTTAGTCACCACCACGACCGACCACCACCTCCTCATCGACTAACTCCCTCACAGCCATCACCACCGCAACCCATCATCCCCACGGCCATCATCACCACTGTAACCTCTTCTCACGACCACCACCACCCTCGACAGTCACCACCACCATTGTCTTATCAAGTACATAGACCCAGGACACTTGACACTATTCATGAGACAGAATCTTCCTGAGATATTCATGGTGATTCTGTATAGGATACATGTTTATGACATACACAGTTTACATGCTTAGATTTTATCCAGACTTGTTGCATTAGATATGATCCTGCGTGTCATGGACATGAGACGTGAGATTACATTGGGTGGGGAGAGATTTACCATACAAAAGGCTGATTATATATATATAATAATTTAATGGAAGTGCCTTAGGCTCTGGCAACAGAGCTGGGGTACCATACTGGCCCTTCGAGAGAATACTGCTATGGGTTTCTCCGACACTGATCCTGTAGTAGTCTCAGCCCGAGTATGACTAAAACTCTCAACTTGCATATCACTTAGCTGGTTATATATTTACCCTCTTGGTTCATTTATTGCTGCACTACATTATTTATTTTGGCTTGTATTATCTGTACCTTGCTGTGTCCCCTGAGGACCTGGATCTGGATTATGTCCCCAGGATTAGCTGACGAGATCTATCCCGAGGTATACGGGACCGGAGCATTAGCATTAGCAGAAGCAGGTGCCTACATTGGAGCAGAACCAGGATCTGAGGACGAGATCGTTCCAGAGGACTTCTCCTGAGTATTGGCTTGAGATACTGATGTATTTCTGTTTCTAGATATTTTATTTCCAGTCTATTATTGATGTATCAGACTTGTTCTCGGATTGTTCTCCGAGACACTTTTATTGAGATTTATTAGTTTATTTTATTTGCATTTATTCTGGCATTTGATCTGTGATTATCTGTTGTGGATGAGATTAGTATAGACTGTGACTTGTACCATTGGACCTATTTATGGATATATTACAGCTTAAGTATGCCCCGATGGATCCATTAAATTGGATTTGTTCATCGGTGTGTGCTGTTGGCCATTGCCACGTGTTTGGTCCCTCGGTATTTTGGGACTGGGGCGTGACACTAATTGACCCTTTATTGTTTGTTTGTAGCTTGTGTCGTGTCCATAATTGGATACGTGTGGGCCGAATCTCGTCAATTTGACGAAACGGTCGATTTTGAGGGTTTTCCTCCGATACGGGGTCATGTGCATATCATATGGTGACACGGACACGTAGACACTCTAATTTCTATACGTATTGTTCATAATATATGTATTGGACTTGTACGTGTCCTCCGGGATACGTTTGGTTGTGAGTTGGGGGCCGTATCGCAAGCGTATCATAGAAAAGTGTGATACGGGTGCGATGCGCTCCATGTGTTTGTGTTTTGGCTTTTTGTACTATACATGCATATGTAAATATATTTGTATATACTATCTATACATTAATTGGAGTATACAATGGTGTAATTTGAGTTTTTGTGTTTATGTATGTCGATATGTATATATTAGAATATCTAGATAAAGCTATATGTGTGTGTCTTTGTGTCTATATACTAGTGTTTATATCTATGTTTAGATCTAGATCTATATGTATTTATATGTGCTTATAAATATTCATGTGTGTGTTGTATTTTATGTAATAGAGTGTGTATATATATATGGCTAGGTAGATTTGTATATATATATAGAGAGAGAGAGATTGATATAGGTATGTGTAGTGTTTGTGTTTATGTATATGTGTGTGCCTATATGTATACTTAATAGAGTATATAGTTGTATATATATATATATATATATATATATATATATATATATATATATATATATATATATATATATATATATATATATATATATGTTGATACATTTATATATATGTGAGAATATGTATATACATATAGCTAGTGATTTATATGTAGGTGTATTGGTATATATTCATGTATGGTAGTATTATGCATTAGAGGGATCGTAGGAGAGTATTATAGTTATCTCTCTGAGTATATATATATATATATACCCGTATAGTGTCTTGTGTGTTAGTGGTTTGTGTATTTTTCCTTGAGGGTGTGGTGAAGGGCTCGGCACATGACCACAGGTCACTGTGCAGTGCAATACTTGAAGAGGGCAGTGACTGCAGCACAGCAAAGCACACAGTCTTGAGAATAAATGACTGCAGCACAGCAAAGCACACAGCCTTGAGAACAAGTGACTGCAGCACAGTATTGCACACAACCAAGATAATAGTAGCTGCAGCAGGTATGAAGAGATGCTGCAGCAGCAGGTTCACGAGTAGAGCAGTTACCTCGACAATAGAGTTCATGTGCAGATTCACTATGTAGTCACCCGAGCAGTATCAGTAACTGATACAGGCCACTGTCCAGTGGCACATACCTAAAGACAGGGACTTAGGAAGGATGAAGAAGACTGTGCAGAATGTTTCACAGTGTGTTTCACAGTTAGAAGCAAATGCTTCACTCGAAGAAAGCACTGCTACGGATAGGAGGAGAACTAGACCAGAGAACAGCAACCACAGCAATCAGTTTCACTGTGTGCAATTGCACACAGTTTGAGGTCAGCATGTGCAGTATCAATGCACAGTAAACCCCAGTTATCAGTATCAAATCCATAGTGTATCAGTAGAAATATCAGTGTATCCAGTTAGTGTTAGTTGGGTATTGTGGGTTTCAGTAAATTGTTAGTTGTTAATTATTAGTTGTTTAGTTAAGATCGAGTTATAGTTTAGATTCAGATTCTTATGTCAGTAAGTTTAGGTATTAGTTGGTTTAAGTGGATTTTGATCTATTAGTTGTTTAAATTGTTAGTTACCTTGTTAGTGCAGATGACAAGTTTAGATATGGTTAGTAGTATATAAATAATTGGTTGGTTAAGTGATCAAGGTATTATATGTGTAGTTAGTTAGTTTTGTTAGTTGTCTATATTAGTATAGATATATACCTCATTAGTCTGACTTTTAACTATATTTGTGTATGTATATTAGTAGAGTTGTTAGCTATTAGTTAGTTAAGCTACAGGTGTATGTATATATTGTATTAATGATTATCCTATAATAGTTAGATATAGTATAGTGTATTGTGTAGCTAGTATTAGTTTGGATATATATGTAGTAGTTAATTTGGAGTTTGGGTTGCCTTGGGATACTAAGGTATCACCAAGGTATGGGTCGATACCCAAGGTTTTGAGATTGGGTATCGGGTTGGATGTGATACACATTGGTGCAAGGCCAATGTATCCTAATTAAATTGTTTTGAGATATTATTATTATATATGACTTATGTATATATATATATATATATATATATATATATATATATATATATATATATATATATATATATATATATATATATATATAAACCTATTTTTATATTAGAAAACCTGCGTATCTTAGGATACGACTTCTTGAATGCTCTGTTGTGTGTTAGCTTAGCTAGCTTAACATAGTTTCATAGCATATCGACTTAGTGACTTAGCATTAGACTCTTGCAATCTAGAATGCATTGGTTTGACTTATAAACGGCGTATCGACCTAGAATTTTATCAACTTCATTTATTTTCATCATTGAACCTTGTATTGATGCAACATACCATATATAGGTTGTGAGATACCAGCTTGGGCATCGAGAGACACACTTTGCTCAGGACTTCAGGCGAGTACATTTCTCTGTTTGTTTTTAATTCATAATATTGTATATATGCATGTTCTAGATTAGTATACATTGATTCCCGACACAGTGATTTCACAGACTGGTGCTATATGGATCCCGTCAGGAGGTGTTATCCCCTACCGTGTGCAACGGGTACCTAATGACATGTATTTCATCGTGTGCATCAGGTATTGACTTTCATGTGCTTCTTGTGCATCCACTATTTCGTGTGCTAGTGTGACTATCGTGATCATGTACGTAACGTGTCGTGATTGGATCCATGAGTATTGGTTGGGGAGGGAGAGTAGGAGTTAGTTATGTTATCAAAGCCCTCTTGATCTCATGTGCATGTCGATTATACACCTCACGTATAATGGAGTTACCTTTATACCTCATGTGCAACCTAAGCCGATCACATAACAAACTCGCACTCCAAAACACATAGTTAGTATTTCTTGTTCTCTACTTGCAGTTATTCTTGTATTTACTTCCAGCCTTATTGTGCCTATTGCTTGTTCACTTGTATTGCATATTCTTTCTACTTGTGCATCTTGTATCATTTTTCTATTGCTTGTTATATATGCTCAATTATGTATTGGAACTGCTTTCAGAGGTATGTACTTCGCTCTAATCCTGACTGGATATTTTTTTTCCAGATGATTGGCTAGAGGAGCTGTGTCCCACACATTACGGACCTCAGGAGGGTGAGACTTTAGAGGACACTCCCCTAGAGCCAGAGGACATAGTACCAGTGACCGAGGAGGTCTAGTTTTGTTTAGTTTTTGTATTAGACTATTATTTTGAGGGGATTCACAGATGTACTATTATTTCATATTGTGGATTGTATCTTTCTTCCCTTCGCTATTTCTATTCGTGCATTATTTTCTCCTTAGTTGTTTTGTGATTGAGATTGATATATTTGTGAGATACCATATTGCTCCTCCGATTGGAGTTGAGATGATTGACAGGTACCATATTATATTGTTGAGAAGTTAGATAGTTAGAAATGATCCAGACAGCGATCTACCGCCGATTCTGCGGCGTAGGCTGGGCGTAACCACGTACTCGTGCCCGAATACCAGGGTGCGGGTCGTGACAGGTGTAAGCAAGTGGAATCATCGCAGGAGTCCGCTCTGGTGGCTTCCTACGGGAAAGAAAGACCCGTCACAGGCGAGGACATACGGGAGTTCTCGGGATCTTGCGACTGTGGACTGCAAGGAGGGCTGCTATCACTGTGGTGAAAGGGGTCATATCAAGAGGAACTGCATGAAGCTTAAAGCTGAGAAGGCCAAAGGCAAGGATGATCAGGAGGATCTCACAGCTATGGAAGATCTCATCATCAGCAACCAACGCAGAGAAACCTTGTGTCATGTGTCATGATGGTAATTGGGTCATGGATATGGGGGCGTCGTATCACGCCACTCCATATAGGAGGATCTTTACGTCATACCACGACGGCAGGTTTGGACGTGTAAAGATGGGCAACAAGGGGACGACTGCAATTGTAGGCATCAGTGATGTGCACTTGACAACGAAGCTTGGTGAGAAGCTCGTTCTCAAGAATGTGCGACATGTACCAAGTTTGTGCTACAACTTGGTTTCGGTAGGGAGACTGGCGGATGATGGCTGTCATAGTTTGTTTGGGGACAAAGATTGGATGCTTACGAAGTGTTCCTAATAGATGGCTCGAGGAGATTATGTTGTGGCATGTACAGGCTCAAGCCACTGAGTTTGTAATGGCAGGCTACAGACATCGGATGGAAGCTTGAGGAGTATTCGACAGGAGTTGGATCGTCGAGAACTTGCCGATGAGGGGCTTCGAGATACTTTGAGGATTACGGAGGATTTGGTTCATCGAGACAAAGTGACAAATGGTGATGAGCCGAAGATTGAGGGTCAGTATGTCGGTCCCATGACATCTAGTCGGTCTCCAGATAGGGGTTGCTTTACGGATCCGATTTTAGCGACGGGTGATTTGCCAAAGCTTCACGGAACGACATTGGTTTCAGCAGTTCGAGGCCAGGGAGGAGATCAAGGTTTGTAGCAAACTCAATCTGAGACGGGGGCGTCACCATTCACACAGTTTCATGAGAGCTGTGGGTCATCGACGGCATGCACAATGCGTGATGCTCTGCTCAAGGACACATGTGTATGGGGGAGCTTCAGGTTCAAACACGAAGATGGGCAGATTCAGGAGTTCGAATCTCGGGAGAATCATATCGTCCGCTTGGTTGGGCCAGCCAAGGGTGAATAAGCTTGTCGAAACGTTAACACGTTTCGGTGGAAGACGGAAGTCGGGGACAGGCAGTCAAGACTCACGGTGAGGCTGATAGTCAGGGACTTTCGTCTCAGCCGTGTCATTGATGTCGGCAGGATCCCAGTGGTATAGAAGGTGCTACGCATGGCAGATAGCGTCGACGTGACGGTCGAGGAGTTGGAGACGAAGGAATATGCAAAGCAACTCGGGAGATCGGAGATCGGTGGCATGGGGGAGCAAAAACTCTTACACGGGGTGACAGGCATGGAGTCCAGTTGAGAAGCCATGGAGTCAACACCCTCTCATCAGACTGGAGGGAGAGATTGTTGGGGTCAGTCTGAATTTGGTGAATTTTGGAGCCCAAATATAGCAAAGACTTGATTTGATATAATTTAAAAATCTATATTAAATGTAAGATTTGATTATATTTTAAATTTATATCAAATATTTAATTTGACCATGTGTGGACGTCTATAATTGATGTTGGGCTATTTTAGGTTGAATATGATTCTTATTTTAAGATTTTCTATTTAGGAAATCCTATTATGACCTAAAATAGGATTTCTCATCTTATAAATATATGAGGAGGGTGGAGGCACAAAGGATAGCACAAGTTGGAGATTCGGGGTGCTCGTCCACAGAAAATCTAAGAGAAAGTCCATAGTTTGCTCTTAGGACTTCGCCATCCAAGACAAAATGAAGAAATAGATCTGATCGAGGAGTCGTCGCCTTCGCTCAAGGAGATTGCTACGGGTTGGTGAGTGATTTCAATTGTAATGTGAGTGATTTCAATTGTAATATTTTTATTTTCTTCTCGAGTGTGGTGAGGGGTTGAATCTATTAAGACAAATGGTTCAACATTGATTCTGTCAATATTGTAATTTCACCTGAGTTATAAAAGTTAAAATTTGTCCAGGTGACGTAGTCACCGTCATATACTTGTCTTTATCTGTGCTTGGTGTTCGTTAGACATTGGTTGGTTATCTCAGGTGAGTTTGCCTAAAGTTTCCGCTGTAGGCACTCTCAGACACGGTGTCAGAATGCTTGCAGGGCGTGTCTGATTCCCAACAAGTGATATCAGAGTCCAAGGTTACGGGCTGGTTTGAGCGGCTCTAATTGGTTCGAGACAAATGGTGCTGAACGTTCATGGATTATACGGACTCTTCTCAAAGTGAAGTAGGAGCATCAACTATATGAATTGGCTTTAAAGGTGGATCTAACGAGTCCAAGGTAGAGCAAGACGTTGTGGTTGGCACACAATGGTGGTGTGGATGAACGTGTTAGGTTTGGTTCTGTGGTTGAACAGATCGAGATGACAATATGTTGGATCTCCTGGGTGCTCGGTTAGCGAAAACGAACAAAGATAGCCGGAGTGTGCTAAGGCTGTTCGGTTAGCAAAAACGAGTAAAGGTAGCCGGGGTGTGCTAAGGGTGCTCTGCTAGCGGGAACGAGTAAAGGTAGCAAGAGTGTGCTAAGGTTGTTCGGCTAGCGAAAACGAGTTAAAATGAAGATTGTTGGATTGTATCTCGTTTTCGGTTTAGCGCTCAAAAGATGGGTGATAATGGAGTTGGTAATTTAGTCCCACATCGGATAGGAGGTGGGATCATGAGATGTAGATAATTGAGATTGGTTCAGACCTTACATAAAAATTTACTTTTAAGGCATTATGGGCTCAATCCAATATTGCACCTCATGGACCAACTCCGGCTCGGGTTACACCGCGTTCCCAACAGTTACTCCAAAAATTTGTCAACAAAAAAGGACATGGGAAGGAACCAGAATAGCTTGGATAGCCACAAGTACGAATTTCTATCATGTACTAATTGCAATAGGGAAAAAAAAAATTGAAAGAAAAGTTGACGTTGTACATATGACACAATTAATTGCTCTATGCTTAACAAATCCAATTAACCCTCAATTGCTGTTCAATGCAGAATCAAATTTAGAACAAATGCCCTAGAGAAGGCACCCCAAAGCTGACGCTATATATTTGACAAACCCAAACCATAACCGCACATGTACTTCAGTCAACTTAGGTACATAGAAAGAAATATGCATTCCCAACGTTATAGCTTACAACAATTTACAACTACGCCATCTACAGATGCCAAAAGTTACAAGTCATGGTACTGAAAACCGGACCCAACCTCTTATCATGGTGCGTTATCCATCCATTAGTAATGACATTATTGTTCCAAGATCGCAGTAGGCTGGCTACACAGGAGGAAGATATACTGCTGGAATTTCTTCTCTGCACTTGCTAGACTGTTGAGGGAGGCTTGTAGTCGAGCATTTCTTTTATGTTCAACCGAAGCGAAGGGCCCATCGATGAGCAAATATGGGCACTCTTCCAATATACTCCTTTCGCACCAGGGGGCTTGTTTGTTTCTACTGACCTCTGCAACACAGCGAAGGGATCGGAATTCAATAAAGAAGGGTATCTCCAAGTACACCGGTCAGACCATTGTGCCTATCATGATATAATAAAGGACAAGGAACTTACAATTGCCGCAATCAAGTTCATAATGAGATCTTCATCCGGAAAATTTGCCTTTCCAAAAAGCAGGTGAACAATCCCAGTTTTATCTACACGAAATTCCACTTTACCCTTTTTGAACTCTTGAATTGCCTGAAAGAGGAAAGTCATTAGTACACTTCAATTTCCCTGTGACATTAGGCACAATGACTTCCTTTTTGTCCATTACAAACTCCCGACTGAGGTTAATAATGGGGAGGGTCAAGATATAAGCAACCATACCCACACAAATACCATAAATATGGAGAGGAGGTTTTCATGACTAGAACATGCATCCTGGAGAATGCAAGCACCCACCCTTACCATCGTTTTTTTTTTGTGTGTGTTAAAGCTGCCATTTAAATCTGGATTAAAATTAAAATTTGGAGAGGTTCATCTCTAGTTTTTAGTTATTTTATATTAGATTCATTAGAATTAGTTTAGTTTTGATAAGATTATCTTTATTCTTTGCTTGTTTAGATTTGAATTCTTTGATATAAACCTATAAAGGGTATGAAAATGTAGTTTTTTTTTAAAGATGAAGTTTTTTTTTTTTAAATAAAATTTGAGATCCTCTCTAATTTGGATACGATGTCTTTTCTTCTTGGTGTGATTCCAATATAGCCTCGGAATGATCCCATTGCTACATCCAGATTGGGTTTAGTTTTAAATTCAAATATGATCCTGGATTTAATTCAAATGTGAACTTGAATTATGATCTGAATTTAGATTTTGGTAGGAATTAGGAAACTACTTGAGGATATGCATCACTATATCCACATATACCAAATCACATTTAAAGCTCATATTAATCACAAAACTATAAGTGTATCGAGGCTTCTTGATTCCATATGAAATGCTTTAGTCATCCTAATATATGAAATTTAATTTGTTGTCTAGTCATTAAATTTTAATATCTTTACATAAAGGGGACTAATGAAATCGGTGATGATTTTGGCATTTTGCACATTCTCCAATCCACCTAACATAAGTCATCGTTAACTTCTTTGTCTAGTCATTTAACTTCTAATATCTCCGCATAGAAGGCCCATAATGAATCTAATGACTGGGCATAAGCTTAATCTGATTTATTTTTTGTCTCACAGGAGGAAGATGTATATGTAGATGTCAATATCCATCACTAGAAAATATTAAATGAACAACGAGAAGTTATATAATAGATTGGAATTCTATTTCCACAACTAGCAGCAGAAGAAATGAACTCGAAAGAGAAACCATATGCCTTAACATAATGCTTACTCAAACAATGACAATAATCAAAGAATAAACTTCAGTAGTGGTTCCAGCCATACCTGTGGTATATCTGTCGTGACCGTACCAGCTTTAGGATTTGGCATTAGTCCGCGTGGTCCTAATAGCTTTCCTAAACTAGCAACCTGAACAAAGATAGTTCGTTCCAACAGGAAGAGTTCGTTCCAACAGGAAGACGGTGAACAAAACATTTTGAATATGCAAAGAAAAGAAAGAAAAAAAATACCAAGGAGAGAATGGAAGATTAAAGGAAGTTCTTATTTATAAGGTAAATGCAGAAAGCATATTCCTTCTGAAATATGACATCTAATAACAAATATATAAGTGAAGATAGAATATGGTAAATGTATAATCCCTAAAATGATAATTATAGCCATCAGCAAGCACAATTAGCAACATGACAGATAGGAGATTACAATAAAAATAATATATAGAAGAAAGAAAATATAACAATAGACATAATCCGATATTTTTCGAAACAATATTTTCCACTATCATGCACTAGATTACACAAAATCCTTGAAATGATGTAGATGTGACTAACCTTGCTAATGGACCACAACTGGTCACTCGATGTGCACACACAACTAGAAATTCAAAACAAAAAAATAGACAGGAAAAGTAAATTATATAACTTAAATCTCCCATCAATTATCCTTGCTGGTAAAATGACATATAGTAAATGGTCAAATAGTCTTCATTTGGAAATTTAATCTCTTGGCTAAATATTAGCTCAGAGTTTGTATTCTGGGATATAAAGAAGACCATTACAGCTTAATGTTTTGACATAAAGATTATAAGGAAAATTATTACTAAAATTGTGGTAGACTAATAGGTAATCCCACCTCAAGTCTAAGATGTCACTTGTCGATGTTAATGATAAAGTGGTATATCTGACTGCTTTTGAACCATTACCCTTTGACATAACCTTTCATTATATCACCCTTTTGAGCTGTTAGCTCTTCCCTAAGCTAGCTGGGTTCTTCATGATTGAACTCATGAGAATAATCCTACACTAAAATCTTCTAAGGTCCTCACTCAGTCCAGAAATGCGGCAGCCCAAAGCCCAAACTAGTGCCCAAAAGCAAGAACCAGGTCATTTGGACAAGAAAAGTGGTGCCAAAAATATAATGGAACTTCAAAACACCACATATAGCATAGCTGAAAATGATAATACAGTTATGTCAAGTTAAATGTCATTAAAAATTTATAGGACAAGATTCAGTCACTTAAATGGTTGTGATGTCAAACCAGTTAGGTTTCTGAGTAAAAACAATTTTCTTCATTATATTATAACAGTTTTGGGCACAATGGAAATTATTGATAATATATCTTCCCAAATCCACTGAGAGACTTGATAGAAAGCATACAACAACAACGAAGGGTTTACCCCAGATTTTTGGGATTGGCCGTTTAAATCATTTTCTTCCATTCAACTGTTAAGCGCCATGTCCTCGGTAACAATAAAAAAAAAAAAAAAACCATATCCTTCTTTATAACTTCAATCCATGTTTATGAAGCCTACCTCTAGTCCTAACTACTATCTTATCGCTTCTATAAGCATCTATTGGTCTAAGTTGCACATGTCCAAACCACCTAAGACGATTTTATCTTATCTTGTCATCAATTATTGCCACCTCTAACTTCCCACGAATATGCTTATTTCTTATCCTATCTCTTAATGTATTGTCATTAATCCATCTTAGCTTTTTCATTCCGGCTACAATGACAAGTTGCTTAATAGAAAGAATCTACATCAGAAATCTTATTTTTAGTAATGTAGGTTTGGCATACATACCTAAGAGTTAAGCATGAGAACCAAGACCAATGATCATGCCAAGGAATTAAGCATGAGAACCAAGGTCATTGGTGCCATTTCTTCTAGCAATTGATGTATTTCTGCAGTTAAATGACCGGAAACTAAACAGTTTTCAAAGATTTATATAAACCTATAGCTCTCTTCATGGTAAATCGGTTGCTGCTGAAACAAGAAGTCAAATTAATTTCATTACAATTCAATTCAATTCAATTGAAGAACCATTACTGTAAATAAGGCTTCAATTCTTGATAAAATAACAAGAGGTAATTTTAAGAAAGTAAAGGACAAAGAATACAAACTTCTCTAAGCACATTACATATACCTTGGGCATCATATCTGGAGAAGCAATTAATTTGTCAAACTCCATAAATCCTCCCTTAATTTCTCCTATTAAATCTTCTCCACCGACTATATCTGCTCCTGCATTTTTGGCTTCATCGATCTTCTCACCTGTAACATTTCAGCCACGAAACCAGTTACCAAAAGGTATAGCAACTTACTACAATCCAATTAAATCCCTACTCAAATCTCACTATAGCATGAAACTGTGTTCTTAGAGTAGATGAATCATCATCATCATCAAAATTTCCCATTAGAATAGGTCATCTATAGTATGGAGCAGGACAACACTAATGTAGGAACTTACGATATTTACATAGGCATTATCTTGAGCACCCTTATCACATAACTATCACTGCCCAAAATTTCAACATAAAGCAGTATTACATCAGTTAAATCCCCACATCATGCTAGCATAGACAAGTATTGATGACATTCGATACCACTTAACCAAGCAAGTAAAATAGGATAAAGATATTTGTAATATGTCACTGGGCGAGACAAGTATCACAGTCCGAATCACATAGCAGAGCAAGTTGACAGGAAGAATTCAGATATCCAACTTTTGAGATTTAAAGAAGATTCTTGCCATAAGAATGAACAAGCAACCCAAAAACAGTGACAATTAGTAATCGAGTTGAGAGAGTTAACAGAAAGAAATCAGATAATCAACTTCTGGGGACCTTAGAGAAACAGTTCTCCCATATTAGTGACCAAGGATAAGAAACTTATCATAACTAGAGGGGTGAAGGGAATTCTTCCTTTTCACTTATTGTGAAAAGGACTCTTCACCTTTACATCAGATATTACCTTGTATTTACCCATATAATGATTTCAAACGACTTGCCAGACTTCATACAGGGCAATAAACTCTTACACTACAAGACATGACTCAAACTTGATATATGGTCACTAAACACAGCAAAAAGTTCCAGAAGAAACAAAGAATAGCCTCTTAAATCAGGTTTCCCGTCTTGCACTAGGGACTAGGCATATTGTGGCCCTATATTGAACTCGAATCAAGACTCTTTGGCTTTTCGCAGTTCTATAGGGTTACCTATGACATATACTTCACATGGTATTGGTTTAGACAAGATGACATATCAATATGAAATGTGCTATGCTAGAAGTCCAGACATAGGGCATGTAAGAAACACCAAGTCGATACGATATTCTTCTTTGAGGACTATATAACGCTTAATTTACTTACATTTTTAGTTTTTTTTAACAAGAATTCAAAATTTATTCTATGTTATCTTAGGGTTAGTTCTGTTGTTAACTTACATGTTTTTTATCGGCCTTCTGCGGGATCTTGGTTCCCAGTAGTGATATCTTATCATAGGCACCTTTCTGGGCATACACCAATTTGGTCTCATATATTTTTTGTTTAAGTTGTTTAATAGTTTGATGTAGCCATGAAATTACCAAGCTACACTTGGGCAATTTTGTGCAATAACCATACTTTGATTATGCAACTATTATTGTTATTATCATTATCGTTGTTGTGTGCATTATCCATAATTCTTACTCGAGAAGCAACATTAGCAATATTGGAAGTAGTAACATAAAATAGTATCTATTAACTCGCCTTGAGTAAGAACAGCGACTTTAACAGTCTGACCAGTTCCCTTAGGAAGATTGACCTACAAAGGACCAGAACGTCAAAAAGTAGAGAAGAAAAAATGGAAAGCCAACAAAATCAAGTAAAACTAAAAAATCGAACCGTTGCCCTCAGCTGTTGATCGTTGTACTTAGGATCAATATTGAGCCTAAAATGTGCCTCTACCGACTCTACAAATTTAGTCTTGGCAGTCTCCTTGAGAACTGCCACAGCGGTTGGAACATCGTATTCCTTTTTGTTCTCCCTCAACTTCTGTATCTCCAAGAACCTCTTTGACCTCCTCTGCACCAAAAGCAAACAACAGTCCATGTCAGGATACTAAAATTGGTGGAATTTATAATAGATTGTGATACAGAAATAACATGTCCAAAATCCGATTTGGATGCCATGTAAACTATTATTGTCTTTCTAAATATATAGATAATTGGAATAATACAAATATATAGCATCAACCATCATGATAGCCAAGGTTCTAATTCTGAGTCTTAACTGCATTTTCGGCAGATTTCAGAAACTAGCCAAACAGGCATATGTGATGCACATTGAGAGATAAAATAGATTAGTCTCCAAAACATTGTATAAAAAATCACTGTTTACAAACTTTAATTGGTCATTTAATTCAAACTCACAATTGAACTCAGTTTAAGGGAAGGTAGTCATAGTGACAAAGGCTATAATTAGGAATAAAAGAGAATATTATTTACAACTGTGGAGAGAATGGTTCAATAGCCTTAGTTTTCAATAGACGTTGATAGGATAGTATGTGTACACAACGTCACAACATGTAACGAACCTAGGGCCTATGTTGCACGGACATGGATACGACACGGTAAGGATATGGCGACATGGACATAGCACCTAGCTTGGTGTATCGCGTGTCTGTGAAGTGTCCAATACGTGTCTAACTCAACACGGATACATTTTGGTAGAGTGTGTGCTTCCTAGAATAGGCGAAGTCAAGCCTAGTATGCGTTGGACCTAGCTGGGCCAATCACTAATTCAAACACCCCCTCTCAAGCTGGACAGACAAATCATGCATGCCCAAATTGGTACAACAAAAATAAATAAATTGGAAGACGCTAAAGGCTTGGTAAACGTATCAGCGGCCTGGTCCTCAGAGCGACTGAAGGGAAGTGCATTCCATAACTTCATCACGAACAAGTGACAATCAATGTCAATGTCCTTGGTCCTCTTAAGATCGGAATGTTAGCAACAACCATAGCAGCTTGGTCGTTGGTTGTTTCAGTGCATAGGCAAGGGCTTAGTCACAGACTGTATGAGTCACCACAAGGTATTCTTCCTCGGCACTCAACCGGCTACAATGATCTGCTTCTTATTCCTCAAAGTCACAAGATTGTTACACCTCCAAGTTACAAGATTGCCGCCAACACATAAGTGTTGGTGTTGCGTGCGGTTCTCAACCTACGTGGAAAACACCCCGGAGTGCGACGAGCGCTGTCCGCGTGCTCTGGAGAAGTTCGGTGAGTCGAAAGCGACAAAGGTGGTGCCTTTGAGCGTGCGTCAGAAATTTGGGAAAAACATGTATCGGTGACAGCGGTATATCTTGTTTTGGCCATAATTTGGTATATGGTCAAAGCACTGAACACTCCAAAATTGGGACGTACCAAAATTGGTAATGGCAAAGATGGGCAATAAAACAAAAGGAGAAAGAGAGGAACTTGTTACTCCTCCAAGTCACGAGATTGCCGCCGACACATAAGTGTTGGTGTTGCGTGGGGTTCTCAACCTACCTGGAGAACACCCCTGAGTGCGAAGAGCGCCGTCCGTGTGCTCTGGAGAAGCACGGGGAGTCTAAGGCGACAAAGGTGGCGCCTTTCTGACTTGTTTTGGCCATAATTTGGTATATGTTCAAAGCACTGAACACTCCAAACTTGGTAATGGTAAAGATGGGCAACAAAACAAAAGGAGAGAGAGAGAGGGGAGCTTGTTAGTACCCTGTCCCTCTTGAGGGGCAAGGCGGCCTTGCCGGTCTTGGGCTTGCCGGAGGGAGGGGCTGCGGCCGCGGCGGAGGAATCGTCTAGGTCTTCTTCTTCTTCGTCGAGGCCGGCTTCCGCGACGGCGGAGGCTGCGTCCGCTTGTGTCCTCAGGGATGATGGAGACAAAGCGATGGGTCTGATGACGAAGGAGCAAGGAGCCGGGAGGTGGACGGATAGGGACAGAGGGGAGGGGCGGAGGTGGAGAACAGAGATCACTGTGGTGGGCTTGGGCAAGTAGGACAGAGGAGAAGGGGAGTAGGAGACGGCGGCGGCGGCGGCCATAGTTAGTACACTTTGTCTTCGATGGAGGAAAAAGCGGAGCGAAGGGGATGAGAGGAGGTGGAGGAGGAAACGCTAACGTTGAGGAGCGGCACTCCTGAGTGGATTGTGGACTGGAGGAGGACAAAATTACCTGTTCGTGGAGAAATTATCCTGGTCTACTCCAAATATAGTGTAACTTTCAAAAAAAAAAAAAAAAAAAAAAACTCCAATATAGTGTTATCACACACCACTTGAGACTTAAATCAGATTAAAAAATAATTTTGATAAAATTTTTAAATAATTTTATCTTCCATTATATGACATCTGATATGATCGTTGACATGACAATATTTAACAAAAAAAAATTAATCATCTAATTTTTTTTTAAAATTTTAATTTAACGTTAATATTAATTTTAATTTTAATTTCAATTTTAATTTTTTATGTTAATATTAATATTAATATTAATATTAATATTAATATTAATGTTAGTTTTAATTTAATGTTAATTTTAATTTAATGTTAATATTTGTCATGTCAGCTGTCATATAATGAAAGATGACATCATCCAAATTTTTTTTGTGACAAATAGCATTTTTGTTAAAAAAATTCCCTAAAACATCTTACTCTTATAATGAGACTGGAAAACGGTTCAAAATTGAGCCGTCTGAGCCGAATATAAATATTTCACTAACTATTTTTAAAAAAATAATTAATTATTTAACTACCTAATATTATTTATTTACATCTATACAATTGTGGTTAAGATGGGCGGTGTTTTTTTTTTTTTTTTGAGTCCGATTCCTAAAAAAGACAGTATTTATAATAATTTTATATTTATTTTTTTAATAATTTTTTTATGCACGTGCACGTTACTAGTGGTGTATAAAATGGACCAATACTAACATTGCAGAGATCCGGAGCAAAAAGTATAAAATGGACCCCTTATACAAAACAAAATAACAAAAAATACCACGTCATTGAAAGTGCCTCATTATGGTATTATGAGAAGCAAATTCGTCAATAATATTTTCAAATTTAATTTTTTTTCAACATATCATTTTCAATACATAAGTTTGCCAATCCATCTAATCTTTCTTATGACATAGTTGACCGTAAATAAAATTTTAACGTTTTTAATTTTTGAGACCGGAGGTTGAGAGGGATTCTCCAACTGATGTCCGCGATGAAGGACGGAGAAATTCTTCTTTTCCGTGTTTGTTCCTGACAGTTTTTAGAGAAATTGAGTGTTCGATTACGACTAAAAATCTTTCAATAGTCCAGCTAACAATTTGCAAGTCTTTCTTGACATATGAACGTGGATTTATTTTTCTCAAAAAATAGACTAATGAGGGATGATTCTTTGAATTCTGAGTTGATAAGGTGATAAATGACTATTTGAATTTTGAATTGATAATAACTAACAACTTACAAGTCATTCATTTAAATAAAAAAAATTAATTAGTCATTATCGTGAATTTAGATAAAAAAATTAAATGACTCTTTAAATTCTCTTATGTTAGTCATTATCATTTCAATTAACAATGTACTTCTCGTTAGTTTTTTCATGACGAACAAATCTCTTAATTTTGGGGTTCCGTAAATATTCCACTAATTTTTTTTTTTAAGTAATTACTTAACTATCTAATATTATTTATTTACAAGGGGTGTTTTGATTCGACATTTTTTTTCATGGAAAATATTCCTTAGCATCGTGGCTCGCCTTCCTATCGACGAGGGTAGGCTCCTTAACCGCAATCCATTGTCCTCGCCACCAATCTGGACGATTATGTTGTTGGAATCAGCAGCTTGGTTGTGGCAATTTTAGGCTTATATTATACATTTTTGGCGAGGCGCCACCCGATTGCGCCAACTGCTCTAACACTGTCACGACCCGCACCCGAAAATTCGGGCACGAGTGCGTGGGTACGTCCAGCCTACGCCGCAGAGTCGGCGGTAGTACGCTGTCTAGGTCAAATCCACAGTTAACTAATCTAGCTCATTCACAAATAAAATAGGCAAGATAATAATAATGGAAAAAAGATGCTTAAGATTTCAAAGGAAATAAATGAGACAACAGCTCAAATGTTTAATACAGAATCCAGAAATGGAATCGGGGACAAACCCGATTACTAAGATAAAGAGCAATAAATAAAATAGCTACTGCTAACTACTCTGCAGCAGTGGTCTCCTGGGTGGGATCTGGCTCCTCATAAGTGTCATCTGTTCCCTCATAGGGGCCATAATATGTAGGGGCAAGGTCCTCATCATCGCCTAAATCAACGGATCCAGTCAGGAAAGGAGCAAAGTACACAATGCACAACAAGATTAAACTAAATATTTATGACAATTAGATTGAGTATCATATTGAGAATATGTATAAAAGAAACAACAATATCTCAGAGTTAATGCTATAAACAGGAATATGAGAAAGCAGAAATAAATGAGACAGGAAATGAAACTACAACAGTCAGCAAGAACTATAACAAGACCAGAAGCTATCTGTGTGAACTTGTGTTTGTTTTAGAATACATAGTTGGCATGTAGGGGTTTATAAGGCTAATCCGGACGTCATAAACGGCTATTAAACAGGAATAATCGAGATCCGGCTGAGGGTACAGTCGCGTACCAACAGCTATTAAACACGACAGGGGGGAGGGTAAACTACATGCCTTCTAGTATTCTCCCACCCGACATGAAAAATAAGACATGAACTCCAGTATTCAAGACATAAATTTCAGTATTCTAACACTATGTGTAATCATCAAGGGTACTAGTAGAGCAGGAAATTTATTGTCACAATATAAAGATTTAAACTTGAAGTGCAGGTACTTGCCTGTTGTTTGGATCCAAATATAGTTTGTATCTCGGGGAAATTTTTCCAGAAATGAGTCCAAAAGCTGAAATAAACATTACCATCATGCTCAGAAAATGTCAAATAGCTAGAAACGCATGTCCTTGGGTCCAATTTGGAGACAAGGGCAAAAACGGCAGTTTCGGGTCAAAACGGGGTCCGCCGGTGGGCCCGCTTTGCACCGAAAAATGCGTCCGGGTCAACGGTCTCCAAATTCACCAATCTTAGTGTCAACAGGTCAGGAACGATGATACGAACCCAACGGAACTTCCAGATTTGGATTCCGATGAGCCGATCACAAACGGGGTCCGCCCGTGGGGCCCACGACACGCGATTTCGTCAACGTTCTCAGAATCGAACCAAACTTGACCCACAGGACCAGCGTATCGCTACGAGTCCGATGGCGTAAGTTTCGTCTCGATCCGACGAGTGTACAAGAAGTTAGGGCGAATTACAGAAAAGTCGGATACGGGACGATGTCCGCGGATACGCGTTGATTCCGGTGTGCACGCACACCCGAATCAGCTTCCGCGAAATCTCACACGTCCGTATCGACGGCGCGCACGTATCTGTGAAGACCGCACGCGACCAAGTCGTCCCGTTTGGCGGGGCGTACTCAGTTCCGGGGTGAAACAGGGTCTGGTTTTTCCTGTTTTTGGATCGCGGTGTGCGATCACCACAGGACGCGATGCCCCGAGCGGTTTGTCCGGGCACCGAGAGGGTCATACAGGCTTCGCAACGTAATTTACGGAATCAAAAACGGAGATACAGGGTGCAAGATACGAGTACCTGAACCGGGCTCGAGAAACAGGGATTCCTCGTGTCCTGTGTCGTGTCCGACACGAAGGAGAGGAATTAGGGTTAGGGTTTCGGGTTCTGGGAGCTGCGGTGGGTGGCCGGCAGGAGGCGCGCCGGAGAGGGGCTGGGGCGGCTCGCCGGGGGCTGGGGAGTTGGCCGGTGGCGGCGGCTCGAGGCTGGCGACGGCCGGAGCTGCTGGCTGCTGCTGCTGCTAGCCTCCGCTGCTGCTGGACGCCGGAGGCGGCGGAGGAAGGAGGAGGAGAGGGGAACGGCGGGGCGAGGTCGTCGTCGGCGAGGAGGGTCTAGGCGAGGTGGCGGTGAGCGGCGGAGCGGAGGGAATGGCCGGAGCCTAGGGGAGGGTCGGGTTTAAATAGGCTGAAGGGGGCCGGCCAAGGCGGGGGCGAGGGGGTCGTGGCCGCGGAGGGCGGGGCGAGCCGGGTGGAGCGGCGGGTGGCACGACCGGCGGAAGAGGAGCGGGGAACGGGTCAGCCGGGTCGTGGGGGGTGCTGGGGAGACCGGGTCAGTGGACGGCGGGTCGGGTCTGGGCAAATCCGACCCGACCAGGTAAGGGGCGGGCTGGGCCGGATCAGGCCCAGCGGGCCGCACCTAGGGAATGGGCCGAAAACAGAAAATAATAATAATAATAATAATAATAATAATAATAATAATTTAAACAGTTAATTAATAATTAATTAATTAAATAGTTTATTGGCATTTAGAAATAGGTCTGAGGCCCAAAAATTCCAGAAAAATTATCCTAAGTCCAGTTTTTCATTTTACACCTAAAAATATTATTTCCATGATATTTTAATATTATTTACTAACAATTAAAAATTATTTAATAATTAAAACCTTGATTTTAATTACAGAAAATTCTCAGAAAATTTCAGAAAATTGTGAAAAATCCTAGTTTTAATAATTTTGAAAATTCAGGGGGTTTACAATCTACCCAACTTATAAAAATTTCGTCCTCGAAATTTAAAAAATAACAAAGGCACGAAAGGAAGGGCCGAGAGTTAAAATATACCTCAGGGTTCAAAAAGATAAGGGTAGCGCTCTCTAATCTCGTCTTCTCGCTCCCAGGTGGATTCGCCGGGAGAGTGGTGCTTCCAAGCTACACGAACGAGAGAAATAACCTGGTTCCTTAGAACTTTCTCCGATCGGTCCAGTATCTCCACGGGTTGCTCTTGGTAAGTCAAACTTGGGCCTACTTCAAGCTCTGAGTGATCCAAAATGTGGCTGGGATCTGACACGTACTTTCTCAGCTGCGACACGTGGAAGACGTTATGGACTCCATCCAGAGAGGGTGGCAATGCCAGACGGTATGCCACTTCTCCGATTTTCTCCTGAATGCCAAAAGGTCCAATAAATCTTGGGCTGAGTTTTTCACTCCTTCCGAACCTAATGGTGCCACGTGTCGGAAAAATCTTCAGGAATACCAGTTCTCCAACCTTTAATAAAGTCATAATCAAGTCTTAGTTCCATAATCAAAATGTTTAAATTAACTTGAATTTCATAAATTTAATTACCTCAAATTCCAAGGGCCTTCGGTGGCTATTTGCCCAATATCGTTGCCTGTCTTGAGCCACTCGAAGTCTTTCCCTTATTTGTTTTACCTTCTCAGTTGAATCGATCACCATCTCAGGTCCCAGTAGGGCTCTTTCTCCAATGTTGTCCCATGATAGCGGGGTACGACATCTTCGGCCATACAGAGCTTCAAATGGAGTCATCTCAATACTTGCTTGGTAACTGTTATTATAAGAGAACTCCACAAGATGTAGATAGTCTTCCCAGGATCCTCCAAAATTCAGAACACATGTACGAAGCATATCTTCAAGTGTCTGGATTGTACGTTCCGATTGTCCATCGGTTTGGGGATGATAAGCTGTGCTGAATTTGAGTTGAGTCCCCAAGCTGGCTTGTAAGCTCTTCCAGAAGTGAGAGGTGAATCTTGAATCTCGGTCGGAGACAATATTTACTGGAACCCCATGCAATTTAACAATATGTCTGATATATAAATCTGCCAACTTTTTTGTAGATAGCCCTACTTTGAAAGGTAGAAAATGTGCAGATTTGGTCAGTCTATCTACTATCACCCAGATTGCATCATTTCCACTAGGTGTCCTTGGAAGCCCAGAAACAAAATCCATTGTAATATGTTCCCACTTCCACTCCGGAATGGGTAGTGGTTGAAGCAATCCCCCAGGTCTTTGTCTTTCAGCCTTGACTTGTTGGCATACTAAGCAACGAGATACGAACCTGGCTACTTCTCTTTTCATGCCATGCCACCAAACATGCGTCCTCAGGTCCTTGTACATCTTGTTGGCTCCTGGATGTATAGAGTATTGTGATCTGTGCGCCTCTTGCATAATTTCTTCCCTTATGTCTCCTTGAGGTACACATAATCTATCTCCATGCCTCAGTGATCCATCTTCATGAATTTTGAAATCCTCCACTAATCCAGCTTGCACTTGACCTCGAAGGCTTCGCAGGCCTTCGTCTTGAAACTGAGTCTCATTGATCTTATCTATTAAAGTAGACTGAATCTGCAAGTTCATCATTTGGCCTTCTTTTCCTGGGATAATTACCTCAATACCTAGACTTTCCAAGTCCTCGAGCAAGTGTCGGTCCATAGTCAAGTACATCGCCATAGGATATCTGCTTAGAGCATCAGCAACTACATTGGCCTTCCCAGGATGATATTGAAGGGTGATATCAAAATCTTTCATTAGTTCCAGCCACCTTCTTTGCCTCATGTTCAGCTCTTTCTGAGTGAAGATATAGTTTAGACTTTTATGGTCTGTAAATATTTCCACATTTTCTCCATAAAGATAATGCTTCCATAGCTTAAGAGCAAAGATAACAGCTGCTAATTCTAAATCATGAGTTGGATAGTTCTTTTCATGAGGTCGAAGCTGTCTAGAGGCATACGCTATTACTTTCTTGTTCTGCTCCAATACACAACCTAGACCTTTTCCAGAAGCATCGCTATATATAGCGAATCCTCCGGTTCCAGAAGGTAAGGTCAGAATAGGGGCAGTAGTCAGCCTTTTCTTCAATTCCTCAAAAGCATGCTGACATTCATCAGTCCAGGTGAACTCTTCATCCTTCCTTGTTAATTTTGTCATGGGTTCAGCAATTCTAGCAAAGTCCTTCACAAACTTCCGATAGTAGCCATCTAGTCCCAGGAAGCTTCTAATCTCTGCTACAGAGTCTGGAGTGGGCCATGATTCTACTGCCGCTATCTTCTTAGGATCTACTGCTATTCCATCTCCAGTCACAACATGTCCCAAGAATTCTACTTTGTCTAGGAAGAATGCACATTTAGATAATTTTCCATAAAGTTTTTCCTTCCTCAAAGTTTCCAATGCTAGCCTCAAGTGTTCTTCATGTTCTTCGGGGGTCTTGGAGTAGATCAAAATATCATCAATAAAGACCACTACAAATTTGTCTAGATATTGCTGAAAGACTCTGTTCATTAAGTTCATAAATACTGCTGGTGCATTCGTCAACCCAAACGGCATTACTAAGAATTCGTAGTGTCCGTTCCGGGTATTGAAAGCAGTTTTAGGGATGTCTTCCTTCCTCACCCTTACTTGGTGGTAACCAGACCTCAAGTCAATCTTTGAAAATACCCGAGCTCCACTTAACTGATCAAATAAGTCATCTATCCTGGGTAGGGGATACTTATTCTTAATTGTTAAGGCATTCAAGGCCCTATAGTCAATACACATTCGGGATGTTCCGTCCTTCTTGGGCACAAATAATACTGGAGCTCCCCAGGGTGAGACACTAGACCTAATGAAGCATTTGTCTTCTAACTCTTTAATCTGCTCATTTAGTTCTATTATCTCCTTCTTGTTGATTCTGTAGGGATTTTGAGATACTGGCGCTGCTCCCGGCACTAAGTCAATAGAGAATTCAACTTCTCGGTCTGGGGGTAATCCTGGGAGATCCTCAGGGAAGACATCAAGATATTCGGAGATGATAGGTAGTGGCAATTCTTCTGTTACTAGGGCTCCACAAATTTTGTTACTACCCATTTCTCTAGAACCTCTAACAAATTCAAATTCTGGCTTGTCAGGGGGCCTGAAGATTACACTACCTCTATGACAGTCTATAGTGGCATGGTGTTGACTCAACCAATCCATACCCAGTATAATGTCAAAACTGGAAACTGGCATTACGAGTAGCCTAGCATATAGTTCTCTTCCACATAATGTAATAGGACAATTGTTACATGCATCACTAACCGGGATGATTCCTCCACCGGTAATGATCTTATAACAATTTCTAAGGGGTTCAGTGATTAAGCTATGCTTCATAAGGAAATCTACTGACATGAATGAATGTGAAGCTCCAGAATCAAATAAAGTAATGGCTGGTATTGAATTTATAAGCACAGAACCTGTGATCACATCTGCTGTGGCTTCAGCTTCTTCCAGAGTCATTGCATAAGCACGGCCTTGCTGCGGTGCACCCCTCTGTTGCTGCTGTTGGTGCTGAGCAAAGCGTTGTTGTTGAGTTGGAAGCGGGGGTCTCCTCTGCTGTGCTGCTGGGGGCCTGGCCTGGAATGGAGCCTTTGGTGCAGCTGGGCGTCCTTGAGCAGCAGGACAGTCCCTCATTTGATGCGCTGCTGAGCCGCAGTAGAGGCAGGCACCTAGCCTCTTCCTGCAGACTTGCCAAGTGTGACCTGGTTTTTGGCAAAAGTTACAAGCGGCAGCTTGTTGGTTCTGTCCTTGAGTCTGGTGTTGGGGTGCTGGAGCTCGAGGGAGAGGACGCTGAGTTTGCTGCGGGGCCCTCTGCTGTTGTTGGTGTTGGAATGGACGTTTGTTGGGTCCCGCATTTCCGGTATCTCTCTCTCGCTTTAGTTTATGCCCCATGTCTCTCTCAACGCCTTGTGCCACGCTCAGGATTTCCTCGTAGGTGCGAGCTCGGCTAGTGGTGACAGCAAGGCGAATATCCGGAGACAGCCCCTTCTTGAATCTACGGGCTCTGTCCTCCGGGGTACGAACCATGTACTCTGCAAAGTGGCTCAACCTGCTAAATTCAGCAGTGTACTCATCAACAGATAGGTTACCTTGTTCTAGTCTCTCGAATTGGCTTTCGAGAGCTTCCCGAGCCACTTCGGGGTAGAATTTCTCCTTGAATAGCCTCTTGAAGTCCTCCCAGGTGAGGCCAGGAGCAGATAGTTGGGGTTCATCTCTGAACCAGGTCCGAGCTATGTCGAACAGTTGCAGGCTTGCGGACTCCACTTTGAGATCATCAGGGACCCGAGCAGTCTTCAGGAGTCTCTCGACATTCTCTATCCACTCATCGGCATAGAGAATGCCCTCAGTTCCGTAGAATTCCAGGGGTTTAAGGTTCTTGAAGTCTTTGGCACTCCCTGGCCTCTTGTGTGGCGACTCCTGGGACCTAAGAGCTTCTGAGAGGCTGGTTCGTAGAAGTGCAGTCTGTTCTTTCTGGGATTCTACGAGTCCCTGGAACACTCCGAGTAGCTGTGCCCCATCTAGAGTAACCGCTGGAGTAGATGGAGGCGGCGGGAGTGCAAGGGTTTCGGGCATATTCTGCTCAGCTGGTTCTGATGTGCCTCCTACTGTGTTCCTTGTCTGGACCATTCTGTAAGATTAAGGGATAGGATGATCAGAATAGATTACTTGGAAATCAAGGGCGATAGGAAAATTGATCAGAAATGATATCAAGAATTAAAATAAGGACCCTATACTGTGAATGAGCTTTTCCTAGAATCCTCAATCTTATTCCATACCCTGTCCTAGGGTATTACCCTATTTATGGATACTTGACCTGCATGGGCCACCATAAAAACGTGTCACGATCCGCACCCGAAAATTCGGGCACGAGTGCGTGGGTACGTCCAGCCTACGCCGCAGAGTCGGCGGTAGTACGCTGTCTAGGTCAAATCCACAGTTAACTAATCTAGCTCATTCACAAATAAAATAGGCAAGATAATAATAATGGGAAAAAGATGCTAAAGATTTCAAAGGAAATAAATGAGACAACAGCTCAAATGTTTAATACAGAATCCAGAAATGGAATCGGGGACAAACCCGATTACTAAGATAAAGAGCAATAAATAAAATTGCTACTGCTAACTACTCTGCAGCAGTGGTCTCCTGGGTGGGATCTGGCTCCTCATAAGTGTCATATGTTCCCTCATAGGGGCCATAATATGTAGGGGCAAGGTCCTCATCATCGCCTAAATCAACGGATCCAGTCAGGAAAGGAGCAAAGTACACAATGCACAACAAGATTAAACTAAATATTTATGACAATTAGATTGAGTATCATATTGAGAATATGTATAAAAGAAACAACAATATCTCAGAGTTAATGCTATAAACAGGAATATGAGAAAGCAGAAATAAATGAGACAGGAAATGAAACTACAACAGTCAGCAAGAACTATAACAAGACCAGAAGCTATCTGTGTGAACTTGTGTTTGTTTTAGAATACATAGTTGGCATGTAGGGGTTTATAAGGCTAATCCGGCCGTCATAAACGGCTATTAAACAGGAATAATCGAGATCCGGCTGAGGGTACAGTCGCGTACCAACAGCTATTAAACACGACAGGGGGGAGGGTAAACTACATGCCTTCTAGTATTCTCCCACCCGACATGAAAAATAAGACATGAACTCAAGTATTCAAGACATAAATTCCAGTATTCTAACACTATGTGTAATCATCAAGGGTACTAGTAGAGCAGAGAATTTATTGTCACAATATAAAGATTTAAACTTGAAGTGCAGGTACTTGCCTGTTGTTTGGATCCAAATATAGTTTGTATCTCGGGGAAATTTTCCAAAAATGAGTCCAAAAGCAGAAATAAACATTACCATCATGCTCAGAAGATGTCAAATAGCTAGAAACGCCTGTCCTTGGGTCCAATTTGGAGACAAGGGCAAAAATGGCAGTTTTGGATCAAAACGGGGTCCGCCGGTGGGCCCGCTTTGCACCGAAAAATGCGTCCGGGTCAACGGTCTCCAAATTCACCAATCTTAGTGTCAATAGGTCAGGAACGATGATACGAACCCAACGGAACTTCCAAATTTGGATTCCGATGAGCCGATCACAAACGGGGTCCGCCGGTGGGGCCCACGACACGCGATTTCGTCAACGTTCTCAGAATCGAACCAAACTTGACCCACAGGACCAGCGTATCGCTACGAGTCCGATGGCGCAAGTTTCGTCTCGATCCGACGAGTGTACAAGAAGTTAGGGCGAATTGCAGAAAAGTCGGATACGGGGCGATGTCCGCGGATACGCGTTGATTCCGGTGTGCACGCACACCCGAATCAGCTTCCGCGAAATCTCACACGTCCGTATCGACGGCGCGCACGTATCTGTGAAGACCGTACGCGACCAAGTCGTCCCGTTTGGCGGGGCGTACTCAGTTCCGGGGTGAAACAGGGTCTGGTTTTTCCTGTTTTTGGATCGCGGTGTGCGATCACCACAGGACGCGATGGCCCGAGCGGTTTGTCCGGGCACCGAGAGGGTCATACAGGCTTCGCAACGTAATTTACGGAATCGAAAACGAAGATACAGGGTGTAAGATACGAGTACCTGAACCGGGCTCGAGAAACAGGGATTCCTCGTGTCCTGTGTCGTGTCCGACACGAAGGAGAGGAATTAGGGTTAGGGTTTCGGGTTCTGGGAGCTGCGGCGGGTGGCCGGCCGGAGGCGCGCCGGAGAGGGGCTGCGGCGGCTCGCCGGGGGCTGGGGAGTTGGCCGGTGGCGGCGGCTCGAGGCGGGCGGCGGCCGGAGCTGCTGGCTGCTGCTGCTGCTAGCCTCCGCTGCTGCTGGACGCCGGAGGCGGCGGAGGAAAGAGGAGGAGAGGGGAACGGCGGGGCGAGGTCGTCGTCGGCGAGGAGGGTCTAGGCGAGGTGGCGGTGAGCGGCGGAGCGGAGGGGAATGGACGGAGCCGAGGGGAGGGTCGGGTTTAAATAGGCTGAAGGGGGCCGGCCAAGGCGGGGGCGAGGGGGTCGTGGCCGCGGAGGGCGGGGCGAGCCGGGTGGAGCGGTGGGTGGCGCGGCCGGCGGAAGCGGAGCGGGGAGCGGGTCAGCCGGGTCGTGGGGGGTGCTGGGGAGACCGGGTCAGTGGGCGGCGGGTCGGTTCTGGGCAGACCCGACCCGACCCGGTAAGGGGCGGGCTGGGCCGAATCAGGCCCAGCAGGCCGGACCTAGGGAATGGGCCGAAAACAGAAAATAATAATAATAATAATAATAATAATAATAATTTAAACAGTTAATTATTAATTAATTAATTAAATAGTTTATTGGCATTTAGAAATAGGTCTGAGGCCCAAAAATTCCAGAAAAATTACCCTAAGTCCAGTTTTTCATTTTACACCTAAAAATATTATTTCCATGATATTTTAATATTATTTACTAACAAATAAAAATTATTTAATAATTAAAACTTTGATTTTAATTACAGAAAATTCCCAGAAAATTCCAGAAAATTGTGAAAAATCCTAGTTTTAATAATTTTGAAAATTCAGGGGGTTTACAAACACCAACGATATCGATGGAGGAGACGACTGTCACCGCCTCTCAACACAACTGAGGAATGATAATAAAGTCACCCGAGTTATAAAGACATTCAAGATTCTGAAACTTGGCGTGAAGAAGTAAAGAATGTTGAAAATTAAATAAATTAAATAAATTATATATTATTGTTTTTAATATATATAATATAATATAATATATTGTTATTATTAATGAGAGATAATAAAAATATAGTTTATGTCGATGTAATTAAAAGTTATCATATATGATTAAGGTTGTGTTTGATTCGACCTTTTTTCCATGAAAAATATTTTTTGGCATCGTGGCTGGCTTTCCTACTATTATCGATGAGGGTAGGCACTTTGACCGCAACCCACCGCCCTCGCCACAAATCTAGATGATTCCTGTTACTATAGCCGTTGTTGTCGGAATCAACAGTTTTGTTGTGACAATTTTAGGCTTATATTACACATTTGGACGAGGCGCCACCCGATTGCGCGACTGCTCCAACACCGACGACGACGGAGGAGACGATTGTCACCGCCTCTCCAGGACCGTCGAGGAATGATAATAAAATCACTCGAGTTATGGACACATTCAAGGCTCTGAAGCTTGGCGTGAAGAAGTGAAAGTTAAAAATTAATAAAAATATTTATATATTATATATTATTTTTTAATTTATATTAACTTATATTATATATATAATGTTATAATATAATATTGTAGGCGTGCATGCCTATTGTAGGCGTCCGTTAAAACCTACGCAGAAGTCCGTTAAATTAAACCGTAATGTTCCATATTGTAGGCGTGCATACCTATTAGAGCGGAATTATATATATATATATATATATATATATATATATATATATATATATATATATATATATATATAAATATATATATATGACAAGGCACAACTCCCAACTCGACCACAAAGAGCTTACAATTCAGACATCTCGACCCCTAGGGGGCGTTTTGGTTCAAGTTTTGGAGGCTTGGGAATGTATTTTAGATTCCTTACCCTTATTTGATATGTGTAGGATTGAAAATTAGGAGAGAATACGAGGGACTTCATATTTCTATTGTTGTAGAAAAGTAATTTTCAAGCCCCCCTTGGGAATAGTTTGCTTTCCTAGAAATATTGTTTGAATATTTTGTTTGGACAATAACACCCTCATTTTATTTTTAAAATTTTAACTTATATCCCAAACATGTAAATTTAGATAATAGAAATATGAAAGAATATTTTTAGAAAACTAAATAAATTAAGTTTCCTTTTTTATATTCTCATCATAACCTAACCAAACATAGGTATGGATCAAACATAGGTATGGAAATGTTGAATTCATTTTCCAAAGAAAAAGAATAAAAAATAAATTTCTAGAAATACAAAACCTTCATCCAAACGATCCCTAAGGGTATACAAACGATCCCTAAGGGTATACACTTGGCTCGCATACCCTCAACTCGGACCTACAAGGATTTACAACGTAGCCCGCATGCCCTTAACTCTGAAGGAATAATCCGCTTAAAGATTTTAATTTTTTTATCTTAATATCATTATTAATGTTTGTGAAAGTTAAATATATGGAAGACTAATTTGTACTTAAATACCAATTTGTACTTAAATACCATAAAACTATCATATTTTATAAGTACATACCCAATATTATATTAATAAACATTTAATATTCTGAATTTTTATTTCGTAATTAGATATCCTAAACCATTATAATTATTTTTTGATATAAAATTATCATAATTTTGCAGCTAGATATTAACTGTGCATGTGAATGAAAGTAGAAGTTTGCCCTTCTTCTGGTCCCATCATCTTCATTCTACAACCAGGACCGACCCAGAGGTAAGTCTGATAAGACTTCGAACTTGGACAACCCCTCTCTGCTTAGGGAATCCCCTGGCTTAGCATGACCCTAGGAAGATGTCGGCGTCGCATGTAACCTCCCAAGACTGGCCCACTAGTTCCAGGACAATCCAACACTCGGGGCCAGCCCTGCCTACAACTACCCCTGACCACTACTACCACTCCCATCTCTTACTGCCCCTCTCGTTGTAAGGTTGTTGCATCACTCGTACCCAGGCAAGGGGGAATATGGACTAGTGGGTCTGGGCTGTGGGGGTGGCAAAGAGTGGCAGTGACAAGGGGAATGAGTATTATCAAAACAATTCCATCAGAAACCAAACAATACAACCAAACAATTCAGCAGAAACACCGAACTTGAGTGACCCTCGTGGTTACCGATGAGAGGTATAAAATTTCGACTGGACGGGAGTGTATTATTCTTCCATTTATTAATTGTCGGAGTTGGGAGGCAGTGAGCCCACAAGTCGTGCAATGCAGCAGAAACCAAATCGGACGGTAGCAAAATTCTAATATCTATTGCACTTTTACGCATTTGTTTCAATGATTGTACAAGAACTACAAATCAAATGACAAATTAAAAGATGAGCTGCCACCATTATTCACTCTGCCAAAAAGTGCACTAGCATACATGCTTGTCTGATCTTTAGATTATGTAATGGAAAAATAACCATATCAAATAATAGCTTAACGAAAGAAAATGAGAATTATCAAAAGGAACTAGCAGGTCACAAGTGATCCCATCTCCATTCATTTGTTCGACTCGATAAAATCTCTATATTCCTTCTTCATTTTCACACCAGCAACGGTCCTGCATCACACAAGGACAAAAAATGATCAGCTAATCTGCAACTAAATAGTCACCATGCCACATCAACATATGCAACTTAACGCCATCATGTCATGCAGATCTCATACAATATTCTTATGAAAAGAATCCAACATGAACTACATCTTCTGTGAAAGAAAACTACAAGATGGAAGAAATCACCAACAAAGTAATAATGAACTATTGTTCCTCCATTTATCATAATGGTTAGGATTTTAAGGCTTACAACATGATTCAGCTTAATTGGTTTAATCATGAATACCTCCCCTAAATGGCAAAATATTTTGATTCTGTAATATAGTTCTAGCAAATTACAACAGAAATACACTTTCTGTCAACGGAGATATTCTTTCCCAGAACATCACGTCCAGGTCTGTGAAAGAAAACTACAATGATCTATTCAAGTTATCTGCCTACATTTTGTACAATCGGATACAAGGTCCAGAACATGATTTAGATTAATTGGTTTGATCAGGAAAATTATCCTGACTATGAGTGAGGTCAAGTTCTCTCTTTCAGGTAAAAGAAAGTAATTTCTGGCACTATCTCGTTCTGACAGAAACATTAGCATTTTTTTTCCTCCCATTTTCTTTTGATTAATATTAAGTAATTTGAGCACTCTGGACAATTTCAACCCAGGTTTTGTTGCATTATATTACCAAGGATTCAAACTCTAATAAAGAAAACCAACATTTTATACATGGCTCAAAATAAAATAATCGTGGTGGTATTATTCCTTATTCATGAAATACTAGCAAGTGATAAATGGCTCAGTGCAACAATTGTGCTTTCATATTTTCATGTTATTCCTTAAATGACAAAAAGAATGTACTTGCAATAATCTTACACAAAAGCGTAGCTAAAAACAAACAGCAAAGCATTTAATAAAATGAAAAACGCCAAGAATTCTGCCAATCTAATTGTGATAGCTGCCATGAGGACATAATTCTAGCACCCCTAATTAACATAGAACCAATCCAAACTTAAAAATGTTAATTCCTGATCACATGAGGAAAAGTTTTATGAGAAGAAGTATTTTCTGTTACCACTCATTTGATATACTTTGCTCTATGATCTTATCAGCTTTATTTAGCCGTTGGTTAGTCCATAGTCACAAATTCAGTGTTCGGGAATAATCCAGTGAGAAAGTTAAGAATACTCAGCAAAAAGTGTGTATGAGTGTAAATATTGATAATAAGAATTTGTTTAGATAAATAATTGCATTTAATCTATAAAACCTTGGGCTTGTAGCTTCACAAGAACCAAATAATATTCATTCTCGCATAACACCATTTATGTTGCTTTTTCCATCACATGCATGTTCGAGATCAAAAAATAATAAGTATTATTAGCAAAGTTCATATATAAATGTTTGAAAATAAAATTATTATTAGCAAAGTTGCTAACTTATATGCAGTGTACATGGATACATGGGCAGTAAGTACTCATGTTTCCTTTTGATATCACATGCATCTTGCTTGCTATTTCAAAATATTCGAGCAACCCTCTGACTTTAGTCCCACGTCGGACTGGGAAGCAAAATGCCAGGGTGGAGATTGCTTAAGGTAGGGGTTCTTGAAGTCTCAAACCGCAGATAACATAAGGCTGAAAGCCAAGGACATAAACAATGGCATCTGTTGCAACCTAAAGGGGACGTTTGGTATGTGGAATATGCGGAATACCATACAACCAGAATTAAATTTCAAGTAATTAAATTCCATGGAAAATTATATTCCCACGTTTGGTGACTATATAAATATTCCCGGGAAAAAAATAAAAAATGATAAAAAAAACTGAAAACAAAAAAAGATAAAAAAAAAAAACTGAGAAAAAACCAAAAAACTCTTAAAAAAATGAAAAAGATAAAAAAAACTGGAAGAAGCAAAAAAATCGTAAAAACTGAAAAAATAAAAAAAACTGAAAAAACAAAAAGAAACCCCAAAAAACTAAAAAAAAAGAAAAAGAAACTGGGAAAACAAAAAAAAAAACTTTAAAAACCGAAAAAGGATAAACAAAACAAAAGAAACACAAGAAAAACAAAAAAAACAAGTATAGAAAAAACAACCAAAAAACATTTGCCCGAGCGAAAAAAAATATACCCACCTATTCTTAAGGGATAGGATTCCCATGTTTTGTGGGTAAATTGTTTACACGGATACTCTTAATTCCCGGGAATATATTTTTACATAAACCAAATGTAGGAATAGGTTTCCCACCCTAAATTTGGCCGGGAATAAAAAAAACTCCCATGTACCAAATGCCATTTTTTTATAAATTAAAAGCCATTAATTCGCAGAGTTACGATATATATATATATATATATATATATATATATATATATATATATATATATATATAAGTTATTTGCATACTGGAGAATAACATGCCCATATGTGCATCGACTTAGCCATTCACGAATATTTGAAATATTCGCAATTATTGTGATTACCTTTTAGCCCCCACATTGTAAAGTTTAGAAAGGGAAGCATACTCTCTCCTATATATTGTACTCTCTTTTTCCTTAACGAAGTAATTCCATTATCTTGAGCCAACTTATCAACATGTACCACATCATGGTTATCCCTTAACCAGATCTAATGTTTTTTGAAACCCTACCCACCACCATCAAATCCTAGGCTTCTTCCTCCCCAAAACCCTAGTCCTCATCCCCCATTCCTAAACCTTAATCTACTAACCCAAGCCAAACCCCATCCACTATCTAAAACCCTAACCCTAAACTACTGATGAGAAGTCACAAGCCAGTCCCTGACAATTGTGCGCTCATGTAGCTGCCACAAGCCCACCCTATGGCCTCCCTGTTCGACAAACTATAGATCTTGCTCCTGCCACGACGCAAGTCCAGCCCCTGGCCACCACGTGCTGCCATGCCACCGGCCTCCGCCTCCTTTCAGTACTCTCGTCTATCGCCTTTTCCCCTACTAGTGAACCCTAACCATAGACTCTTTTCCATCCCGCCCTCCACGCGTCCTGCTCCCACCCCTTCACTTATAGACATGCGACCGCAGATTCGCACCCTGCACCTTCTGGATCACTATTTCCAGATTCCATCTTGAACCATGTCCAAATCACCAGTTACATATAACTGGTCCACTGTAGAATTGTAGGTGCTTACTACATATGCACATGAACTTAGTTTAAGAAAAGCCTTGTTCAGGAGAATTTACTGGCTTGTGAGTGGTCAGACTATGCAATCAGTATGGTGCTGCATAAAAGATGGCTACTTCAGATTGCCATCACAATCAGCAATCACAGGGTGCCTTCAGGATCATTTTGTCAGCATGGTAAATGTTGGTATTATACTTGATATGGTCAATGGTTATGTCAGAGGTTTGATAATCATCACTACCGCTTTTACCTTGGAAAACTAGAAAGCGTCAAATTGTTGGGTCATGGTAAGCCTGAATATCAGATCAGATATAGTTGAGAGAGTATTCTCAACAAGATCCATCTATAGTGTGCTTGTACCAGCATACTATTGATAGCATCACTATTAACCACTCAATTTCACAGAGGTGTTTAGCCTCTAGTTAAAAAGGTTTGATGATCATCAGTACCATTTTTACCTTGGAGAACTAGAAAGCATCAAATTGTTGGGTCATGGTAAGATTGAATATCAGATCAGATGGAAAGTTGAGAGACACTAGTCTCAATCAGATCCGTCTATAGTGTTGTACCAGCATACTATTGATAGCATTACTATTAATCACTCAACTTCACATAAAGCTTTAGCCTCTAGGTAAAAGGGTGTACAACCCACAAATCAAAATAATTATCAAAAAAGTGGGAAAGATATAGATAAAATTCACACAGGAAAAGGGCTCAGTGCAAGTTCCCAAGAGGAAACTTCTCTGAAGTCAGACCCAAAGATGCACTCCACCTCTCAATTGTCTCCCTAGTTCCCTGTGATCACCTTCACAATCTTACCAATTGCCTACCGCAGATGTTATAAAGGTTGCAGTATTAGTGCCGGACATCGGACCTTTCGTATGAGTACCGGGGTTGGTGGTATCAGCGGTCTCGGATCGGAGTTAAGGATTTTTGGTATCGGAAAACAAATAATTAATTATTAAAAATTTAGGGAAAAAATATCTTATACATTTAGGCATAATTTTAATTAGTTTCAGTGTTGTTTCTTAGTTGTTTTGAAATTGAATGAAATAATAGTCATCCTTGTTGATTCGCTTACCTACAATAAATAAGTTTTCTTCATTTACATGTTTTTACAACCTTACTATTCTTTTACACCCTTGTTGATCGTTCAATTTTCTCTTCCGAATTGACTAGGAAAGAGACCACCAACATCGGGACAAAATATCGGTATCGGCAGTATCGTCTAGGTATCGGATGATACTGCAAACTATGTCTTGTAAGTACAGGTGAAGATGCATGAAATAACTATCTTGATACACCATTCTCTTTAGAGGAGCATGTTGGAAGAGCTTATCCTACTATCAAACTATAAAAGCAACTATAAATGTGGAACCGAAAGAGTAAAGACTACCTAAGACCTCTGGTAAAACAATTGCCCACCAACACTAAATGAGGCTTAAATCATGTGGTACTGCCAAGGAGACCCCATTAGGAAGAACAGTGGCAACTAGGGTTTTCAGAAGCAATACTTGGGCAGTATATAAATAGCAAAATCAACACCGTATTATTTTATACTACATCGTCAATGTAATAAATTTGATACTTTATATGTATGGTCAGTGAAATATGTGCATAGTCATGTAAACCTATAATAAATAACTGACAAAAATCAAGATGTGCATCCCAGTGGCAGAAGGCACTAGCTAATATGGGGTGACATACACAGCCTTCCCCATGGTTATCCCTATTAACTATACTATGGGCAGAATTTGCCTGTATTAACACACTGAAGATGTGATATGATACTATATGATCACATTTCTTCCTGATAACAAATTTAATCTTCCATGTCTCTCATTTTCAATAGTTCTAGACAATGCCATCTCCACATTAATAATGCTGCCATGCTTCCATGGAGATACATGTTATGAGCGATCTCTCTTACAATCAAGGTTGTATCGCCATTTTGCAGAGAAATTAGTAGATCAAAACTTTAAAAGAAGCATAACATCAACATCAAATGAGATATAATGAGTTTGATAGAAGTCATGGCTCATAAGCTGTGCCACTACGTATCAAACTGTAAACCTTCGAGCCCACTAGGCCAAAATAGATTTTTATAATCATATATTAAATATTATAGTTTATCATATTGCTAGTTTGAATACTGTGTACAACCTAAGATTGCTTATGAGTCTATAGAAGTTTTGCTCTGTGTTTCTTCTAGGCTGACTTTGTTGCAGAAAAGATGTCTAGATTAGGAATTTGTCATTCTCATAATAAAGAGCCAAGTAATATGATTTTTCTTTGCCACTTATTACAACAGAAACAAATAGTGTCCAAGAATTACAACTGGTAGACTCGCAGAACAAGAGAATAGACTTATTTTTATGTGTGCTCTATCCCGTTTTGAGGACATAACATATCAATGAATTGGCATAAACCGTTATCTTTTACTGCTGTAGCAAGTAGCAAATTGCAAAGCTACTTTGCATCACTTATATTAACTGCCTAAATAAATGATTTTTCCTAAGATACCACCAGATACAATATCTAATAAATTCAGCAGTGAGTTATGTGTGTGTGTGTGTGTGTGTGTGTAGAAGGAGAATTAGATTAAGAAAGAAAATTCGTGATTTCACCTGAGCATTTCCTTATTTTTGAAAAACTGCACACAAGGTGTTCCCATAATTCCTGCTGCTTCGGCAACTTCAGGATCCTCCTCTATGTCAATTTCAACAAAATGTACATTCTGATCAAATTCATCTATTACCTGCCCAAAGTTATCAATGAGAAAAAAACAGTGAGCACTTTCTTTTAGTTGATATTTATAAGAAACAGACAATGATGTATACTTTATGTAAAAGCAAATGGAGTTATGAACTAATGCATATATATGGTATTGCATTAGAATAACATAATAAAGTTGCAACTTGTCCTGGTCTGTCTAGCTCAAAAGAGTGTCCCCAGCTTAGCTTCAAACATCTGAATACTGAACTCTACTTGGAACAGATGTATCTATACATTTGCTTCAGATTTAGACAACAAGATGATTAGAAGACAAAGATATCTTATACCAACAAACTTGATAAACAAGTATAGAATTCAAGTCATAATGATGGCCCTTGCAACACGATGGAGTTTCATTGGTCATTGAAGCACAGTGATAAAGTGTCATTGTGCATTAACTTGACAACTGAGTTCAAAACTCGCCCACACCTAAAAGCTGCAGGCTGTGTACAAGAAAAAAAATGCAGTTGCAGAGTATACGAAATTTCAATCATAAACAACAGGAAAGTAAATTCAAACAATGAAAAACTTGGCTCAATTACGAGTCATCCCTCTTTCCCACCAACAGAAATTCTATCAATAGAATTGGCCTAGTTCTCTTCTAGAAAGAAAGCAACCCCAAACATAATTATTGCGTTGACAAATACATCATAATTTTAGAGGGATGACTGGTACTCTATGCTCACTTATTGGCATAGAATAGCAAATTTTCAGTTACACGTGGGTATAAGTGAGCAGAAGAAGGATTATTCATAAGGGATTATTCATTAAGGGAAAGTTGAGAAGGAACTAAGGCTTTCAGATCTCATGCATTGACATAGTTGTAATTCAAAAGGCTATTTTGCATCTTGATACCAGGAACTTTCACATTTTGTAGCTTCCTACCATGAACTTTCAAATTTTGCAACTTGCTATCATGAACTTTCAAGTTTGCAAGTTAATACCATGAATATATATATTTTGCAAGTTAATACCGTGACCTCTCTCTTATTTTGCAAGTTAATAGCATGAATTGACTATACTTCATGGTATCGTGCAAAGTAAGCAACATTTTGTGGTATTTACTTGCAAACTTTGAAGTTCATGGTAGCTAGTTGCAAATTTGAAAGTTCATGGTAGCAAGTTACAAAAAATGTGAAAATTCATGGTATTTAGATGCAAACTAGCCATTCAAATATAAAGGATCATGTCACACTTATACCATCAAAAATATTTGTGATATATAAACAGCATAAAAATACAGAAAAGGATAAAAGGTAATACACACCTTGCTTAGAATTGGTTTCAGTGTCCTACATGGACCACATGTTGGTGAAGTATACAGTACACATATTAACCTTGGGCTTTCATGGTACAACTTCCTTAGTGCATACTGCAAAGGGAAGACCAAAGTTAATGCGAATGAATGATGACAGACATGATGTAGAAATCCTTAAATAGATATAGACTCCCAATTGAATGTTATAAGATCCACTTTCTACAAGAACAAAGTAACAAAATATATGTTAAATTACCTGGCCCCTGTGCTTAGTAAGTGTAATGTCAAAGCTCATTTGTACATCCTTGTCTGAGGGTTCCTTCTTTGTCTCTTCAGCTACAGGCTGTTGATAGAATTAATATATAAGGATTTACTTTGTGGTCTGATAACAAAATATTCATCCCTACTTTTAGTGTGCAAAAAGTTGGTGAGTTTGGGTGCACTTAGCATTAAACTGCAGTTCTCTCTAACACTGTTGCCAAACAGGACTAGAAGATCCCAAAAGTCTATTGTGCAAACTTGGAATAGGAAATATATATCTGTCGCTTGAGAGAGAATGTAGAAAACAAAAGAAGGGAGCAGAAAATACAGGTCCAAGCTGATGAAACAATACCCAGTGACTGGACAACAGACTATGCAGACAACTGTCACAGTTACTGGAACATTTTAACTTTCTATAGCCACTTACAAGTTTGACTATACATTCAACTATTTCACATGATCTAGCAGAAACGCCAAACCATAATATTCCTACTTCCCCACTGTTCCTATAAGATATGTCAAGCCAACCCGACGACCAAGGGGGTAGCAGGGATGGTACAGTGTTTGCTCTTGGCCCTCTACAAATAGCCCTGCAATTTCTCTTAAAAAAATTAGTTCTCTTCTCAACTGTCCCTTCCTTCCACCTTATACTCAATAATTATATTGTGGTTTGGATCTACATGTATAGTAATTCGTAGGCCACCACCATCATCCCTCCATTAGATTGAAACAGAATACGTTGTGTATATACCTTGCATCTTCACACAAACACCCCTATAAAGTTGGACACTGCATATATCCTCTACAAACATACACTCATAGTCCAAGTTGAGTTGCATGTGAATTGTACAGGCACAAAATTCTCTAGTCAGAAGTCTTCATAAAATCGACCTTTTTTGCTTATACGCCACTAGCACCATGAAAGTTAAAGTTACTTATCCTGAAAATAAACATACGTTGTGTGTGGATTGCATATCCCAAATGGGTGATTCTAGTATTCATCCTACAAAACATGTTAAATTTATCTCTCTCATCTAGAATACCCGTTTGGACTCCGTACTAGCAACACCTACTGTGAATCAAGGTGGCTCCAAACTTCTGCAAACCATCCCCGAATGCAAAATTTGTTGATCAATCACTTAGAGCCAGACAAGTGATGAAGAAAGAGAACACTTATTCAATAATATTAAAAAATCTTAATCAATGTGAGCTACCTGAACAATCAAAAAATATAAATGCACTATCAGAACATGGCTAGAAGCATATACCTGGTGGAATTCTACTATAAGATCATTGGCCACAAGATATCTCTCAACAGATAAAGCAGCTACACATCCAGATCCAGCAGCAGTTACAGCTTGCCTCCATTCATGATCCTATCAGCACGATAATTGTATAGAATACATGAGAAATATACTAGCCAGGATGACCTAGGCCTTCACTTCATCTTTTTTCTTCTAGAGTTTTATCAATTTATGACAACTGTTGTAAATAAGCAATGCGAGAAATTTGTTTTATGAGATTTGAAATAGATAAAAAATAATTTTCATAAAAAACAATATATTGAAAATTTAATGTACCAAGTTTCAAAAGAGATGAAGATAATTAAAAAAACATATCCGATGATTGAGTTCCACGGACCATCAATTTGTGTATCTATCCCTCCCTTTTCCTTTCTTTGTTCTTCTCCATTTCTTTCCCTAAGATTTTCCACAAAATCCTATATGACCACCCTTGATCTCGGTATTTGGGTTTCTAATTTTCCTCTTCAGGTTTCCCAAATAATTTAAACTCCCAAACCATTACTGAATCCCTATTCATGTTAGAAAGGAAACTATTGGCTACCACATGTGAAGCAACTTTTATGTTTCTTCTAGACTTCTAGTAAGGAGGTTTGTACAGTAGAATATGCTTAAGATGGCAGACTACATCTCAATGGAAGAAAGGCTAGAAGAGGCAAACAGCAAACTAAAAGACAACTGGAAATGCATTACTGGAAAGAGGAGAGATGTAGTAAAGAGGAGAGATGAGAGCAAACAAAATCATCTACTATATTTTACATGGTGTTTGCAAGAATTCAGGTGAGGCGATTGCCACCTTTTTCTTCACTTGAATCCACCCATGCCACCAGCCACCAACTATATTCAGACCAGAAGGCCTCTCAAAAACTTGAGGTTTGCAGTTTTGCTGCATGTGAAGACTGACTTGCTGTATTGCCTCATTCCATATATATACAAAATACATAATCAAGATGGGATTCCCATAATCTTCAAAGTGATGACTCTTAGCCTTGATTTTACTATCATGGAAACTTGAAATTCTATTAGTGAAGGCCGACCATATACTTAGTTTGAAACTCATCTTACATAACTGTCCCAACCAAAGCGAAATCACAACTGGTACCAAACTCAGCATTCCAGAAAGAAAAAAGGAATCAAACTGTTTTACAGTCCTGGAATTCTCTCAACATTGATATCTTTTGATTATTAGCTTAATATCTCCACCGCCTATTCTACAAACTTTAAATGAAGTTAAGCAAAACAAGTATAAAAGATTTCACAATTGCTCTTAGCACAAAGAGAGAACCAATATTTTTATAAAGGATTGACAAAAGAAAAAATGTAACATTAACAATCAATTCTTAGTTCTTATAGTTGTATCCAAAGGAAGATATAAGGGAGTGCAAAGTATTGTCATAATAAAACTAAGAACCAATAATTATGAATTTTCATAGCATGATTCATTGCTACAATTAGAATTAAAGGGATATTTGAGAAAATAACACAACAATGGCAGCTAAAAAGCCTTGTGCCAAAATTAGGATCAGTTAATATTTGAGCAAACGTGTTTACTTCAGTCACAATAGATAAGAGCAAGTGTAAACATCCCAATCATTTAAGTCTAATAAAACTTTGAAAGCTGATAAGTAGTAATGTATATTTCTATAACGCTTCTCTAACATAAAGGTTTGTTGTATATTCCTACAGAACTGAGTGCAACAAAATAACAATTTGGCATATATTACCTGAACATCACCAGCTGCAAAGACGCCTTCGACAGAAGTACTAGCAGAACCCTCTTGGACTATGATATAGCCAGAATTGTCAAGTTCAACCTGACCTTCCAATAACTGGCTGTTCGGAGTATGTCCTATGCCATAAAAAAGGCCTCTCACCTCTAAAACCGACTCCTCTCCTGTATCCAATCTTTTCAGTAATATACCGGACATCTGGTTTTTGCTATTGGCGACGACATCCACAGCTTCAGTATTGAAGTGTACTGTTAAATTTGGATTGTTGAATACTCTGTGAAACATTCGCCATAATCAACCTGTTAAACAAACATTCAGGAAATTGAAAGTTTATGATCATTAAACTCTCACATGAGCATGCAAATTTTTTTTTGGAAGGGAAAAAGAATTTTAAACTAATCATGAAGAGCGAGGAGTGAGCTTATATTGTCCACAAACATGTTATTATATGTCTTATTGAAACAATCATTTATCTTGGTGAATACCTTTTGTTATCGTTCAGAATTAGTATACTACCCTTGGAGTGCATACAAAATACAGCACATATGTTACCGAAAATTGTTGCATGAGCTTTTTACTAGAGGATGTCGCTTGGCATGACGTTTAGGTTTGGCGCTTGCATTCTAACCGGATGCAGATTCGAGTTACTGAAACAGCCTCTCAATATAATAGGGGTAAGGTTGCATGAGTCCTAACCCTTCCCGGATCCTGCATTACCACCACCAGCCTCATGGCACTTGGATGCCTTTTTAATGAACTCCCTTACTACATAACTTGCAAGTTGCAAATAGTGCACTTATATACTAATTAAGACTACAATGAGATGCCATGGTGATTGTATATAGAGGCATTATGCCTAAGGAAAATTCACTTCACCAACTCCTCCATCAGCTCCTTGTCTAAAAGGTTATGTTCCATGGCACTCAGAAATCGCACAATAAGTTTTGAGATATACCACAGAACAAAACCATATGGACTTCCAGCCTTTAGTAAAACAAAAGAACAAGAAAACTCAATCATATATTTATTTGAGTCTGATGATCCTACATCATCTTAAACTTACTGAAGGATTGCAATCCTTCTGAAGTCTCGGATCAAGTGCCAAATGTCCAATAAATACAATCACATGGTCATCTTTAGCATCAGACTTATTTTGCATTAGCTCCAATCACAACTTCAACCCAAATTCCTCACTACGGATATTTCCACCATTCAAGATTTCATCAAAGCCTCAAGTTCCATAAGTGTCACCGACATGGTTGTAGATCGCGAGGCCGTCGTCTACTAGTGTATCACTTCCTAGGCTCTGTTTTCTTTCTATTTCTGGTGTTTATTCAGTCCCTAACATCATGCGTTCAATGTAAATTGGCAAAACATGTAACCAGCTCTCTTTTACTAATGAGCACATTATTTCTCCTTTTGATTTGGTTCATTTAGATGTTATGGGGTCCTTCCCTCAAAGAGAAAATATACTCTGTTTTTTATGATAAGTTCTGGGCAGAAGCTATTCTTATGAGTGTGTTTTTATCCGTAGGATCTCATAATATGTTCTTCATGGTGTGTCTGCTTATCAAAGACTTTATGATTGTCCTCTTGATTATTCTATGCTTCGTGTGTTTGGATATAATTGTTTTGTTACCTCAACAGAGCAAACCATGTATCTTCTCAATCTGTCACATGTTAGCTATTTGTCACACGTTATTTGACGGAGGGTGTCTATATGACACCTCTTGGTTTATCTCATTCTCCTGCTCAGGTTTGTCATCTTCGCAAGGCTTGTATAGCCTTAAGCAGGCAACCCAAGCATGGCTTTCTAGATTTATTATTGCTATTCATGCAATCGAATTTTCTACAAGTACATATGATCATGCCTTGTTTACTCACTCCGCCAATACTTTATTTTTGTTATATGTTAATGTTATAATTATCATTGTCGGTGATTTTGTAATATTATGCAAGTTAAGAAGAACTTGCATACTCACTTTGTGATGAAAGATCTTGGCAATCTATAGAAGTTCATTGGTGAGACGAAGCTGCTCTTATTTATACTTGTACTTCTCCTATGCCTCTTGGAATCTCAAGTCACGTCCTGAAGATGGTGAATCTACTTGATCCCTCTTGATACCTGAAGATGGTGAGTCTACCTGATCCCTCTTGATACCTGCTGCTAGAAGGCAGTTTGATTTACCTTCAATCATCTGAATCTCTCTCATGTTGTTCATGTTGTTAATAAGTTTGCTCAGCTACTTGTACTACACATTATGCTCTACTCTTTTATGGATTTTCACGATTTAAGAGGTACTAGGACTAGATCACTATTTTTTTCATTCTACTTCGTATTGGGAGCTTCGTGTTTATTCAAATACATATTGGACCGGTGGTGTCACTAATAAACGATCTACTACTTGGTTTTGTGTTTTTTTTCGTGAATCTTTAATTTCTTCGAAATCAAAGAAGCATGATGTTTCTCGATCTATTGTTGAGGTTGAGTATCGTTTTATAGCTATTGCTTCAGCCAAGATCACATGCCTTCGTACGTTGGCTTGTTACTGACATATGTCTTATTGTATCTGCCTTTCGTCTGCATTGCCAATGCTAGTATTATTTAGATGGCTTGCAACCATGTGTTTCACGAACGAAAAAACACATTTAGGTTAGTTGTCATTATTTTGTCAGAATATTAGATATCATTGCCATATGTTACATCCCAGATCCTGATTGTGTTTTCTTCACGATGCCCCATCATGTTAAGAGATGTTCATTCCTCTTTGGCAAACTCTTATTGGTCGATTCACCTTGAGTTAAGAGGGGATTTTGTTGTTTGTTAATTGTTCTTTCTTCTTTGTTGATTGTTTCACTTCCTTGTAAATTCTTGTTGGATGACCGATCGTGAGCTTGAGGGTAGTGTTAAGACACTACTGTATACTCCCTCGGATGAGAGAGAGTATCTCCAATCGTACTTTTATATGTACCCATGGTCATTTTACCTAATAGATCAATTAATTTCATATTATAACAATAATTGCATATATAGGTTTGAAAAGGTCTTTTTCATAGAATGAAAATGAAATTGAAGCAAATCAAGTGCATCGGCCAATTTCAAGAAAAAAAAAACAGAGTTTCATCCATTTTGGTGTTGTTTCGAAAAGTTTCAACATGTATTGGATTTGGGCTAAATTCCAGAAACTTCGAAGGAGTCCTGACCAAGGTTTTAAATATTGGATGAAACCAATAATTTAATCTCACAAACGAGTGAAGCCATCCGATCAAAAAACCACAAAAGCCCCTCAAAACTGTCGAACCAATACTCATAGGAAGGGTCCAAAATCAACACCACAAACCTTTGTTTCACTAAGCTTGACATTTTTAGCCTACAATGATGTAACAAAGGAACAAAAGATGGAAAGTTATTAATGTTAGCTCGTTATTGGAGGCATAAGCCGACAGCAAGTATATCATAATACACTTTCGAACTGGCTCAGCTCAATTTTAAAAGAGTCAAATACATATCAATTATGAGTGATCTTTAAGCATAGCGAGTTCAATTTACAGTATCCGACCAGCTAACTGGCTCAGCTCAATGTTAAAAGAGTCGATACATATCAATAACAGATGATTTTTAAGTGATGTTTCCTCTTGTTACAACTGACTTCAATAAGTATTTAGTACAACTCTTCACAACTACCATCTTCTTTCTTTGTGCCTATTCAGGTATCTATACTTTGCTTAATATTGTGGTCAGGATCCTCAATATTCGATCACTGTTGTCTATAATCCCATTGTTTTCCCATTTCTCCTTTTTTTCCAATTGTGTAGACTAGGCATCGGTTGACTAATTTTGCATGGGATTTATTCACTTCTCATCTCATGTCCTCTAACTATTTTCCCTAAACAATATACCAGTTTTGACTTCACAACAAATGCATAACTGTATTCTGCAATACTTGCTTGGGATCACTATTTCTTTCCTCATGTTTACTAGGGCATCCCACTTCGACGAGGCTCCCCCTAATGCAGGGTCTACAAAGGTTCAAGATGTACGTCGCTTTACCTTGTATGTTGATGGAAAAATAAATTGCTAGTTTCTAACAAAACAAACTAATGATTGAAGGAAAACCACAATAAGTAACACTTCATAAAAAAGCCATCATCAATATAATAGACTTTCTGTTGAATTTCCTTTTGTGAAGACAAATAAAAACATATTGATCATTGGACCTGCTACGATTACTTGCAATCTAATTAAGCTCAAATCCCTCCCTCTATATTGCATGGACATGGATAAGCCATAAAATCCAATACATTTTAACCAATATTTGGCCAAATTTTAACCAAATTAGAGCAAGTTTCAGCAAAACCTAGGCTTGTGGACCAATTTCATCCTATTTTGGCCAATATAAAGTATATCTCAAACTCAACTTGTTTTTGCATGTTTCAACCACAATTCAGCCTTCCTCACCAACTTGGGTCAAAATCCGATCAGTACCATCTTTTTTGCAAGTTTCGACCAACTTCCAACATTTATTTGACAAATTCTTTGACCAAATTTGGTTTGTATCACCCATCCGCGGGTCGCGGGCGAAAGAAATAGGTCCCGCTAGGCCACATCGTATAGAATGGTGCTCCACTAAACGTCTGATAACTTACCGACAGGTATTTGTCACTATTTGCAACCTTGACCAAATATGAGCTACTCTTTTCCAGTTGTAACCAAATTTTCATTCATAATGGCCATGCATCATTTGTATTTGCAAGTTTTGACCAAATTTCAGCTTATTTTCAGCAAATGACCAAATTTTGGTCCATATCGACATGTCATCTTCTGCCGGCCTGGACCTTGCATGTCTGGACCAAGTTTCAGCCACTTTTAACCAAATTGTGCAATATATAGCTCATATCAGCCATAAAACAGCTTGTATCGGTCATGCATCAGTATATCAGAAAATATTGTGGCATATCGGTGTCTACCAACTGTATTGAATATTTATCGGTCCCAACGTAAAACCATCACCCATCGATACATGTGTTGTTGATATTCATATTTTGGGCCGATATCGATGAGTATTTTCGATCACAGAATGGCTCTGCTCAAATCCGTTCAAATATGTCACATGCTATCTCTATCAGCTGACCTATGAAATTCGGTCATACATGAGCTTTGGAATCAGTAAGATAGTCTTTCCACTACAAGTTTTGCTCAATCTTAGAACATGCCTAGTGTAACAGCAAAGGTTGCTTAAAACCCTACAAGGGCATCATGGAATCCCATCTATACCTACATGACCTTAGGAACCCCCTGTCCTCTGAAGTCTGAACATCGTGTCAAGCAGTCTCTGCAGATCACTTCTGGACAAGAACAAAGTATACCTATTCTCACGGTATATGCTCTATCATCCTCTGACTAGTCCAGTCTCTTTTCCTAGTGGTGGTGAAGGATTCGCTGGTTGAGGACCCTAGGTGCATCACCCCGAGTACCATCTTTCCCCCAAACTTTAATTTATTATCAAAATATTAATTACCTTACAAACTGGAATTAGTTTAGTCCAGTAAAACTAAATAATAAGCAAAAGAAAGCTCGTTCAACAAGATGATGCAGTAGTAAAATGTATTATTGCTGCTGTTGATAAATGAGTGCAATCTCACATTTACAGATGGCAATATTTTGCTTATGAATGGTATTTAGAACTGAGAACAACTAGTAATGATGATTTATCATTTACCTGTCTTGCATAGCTTTGGATGCTCGTAGTTGGTTTCTTCGAACAAGTAGATGTACATGTCGAGCATATTTAGTCAGATACAATGCTTCCTCAGTGGCTGTGTCACCTCCACCGACAACCGCAAGAACTTGGCCCTTAAATAGTGGTGATGCCCCATCACAAATTGCACAAGCGCTTATTCCTCTACTCCAAAATTCTTCTTCACGTGGTAACCTAAGCCTTTTAGCAGTAGCTCCTGTGGCTACAATCAGACTGTGGCATTTCACCTACAATATTTTGAAGACAAATAGAATCATTAGCTAGCATGTTAAGTATAAACAGCTACAACATTGTCTTCAACTCGTATCGCTTCAACATAAATTGCAATAGAGAAAACTAGCTTCTTCATCTAATTAACGACAGGTCAAGCATGATATGTATTTATATTTTAGTGACAGTACAGAGGTTTAAATTACATATCCTCTCTTTCAAGGATGTTAGAGTTATTTTATTTTGTTATTTATCATATGAGGGTATAATAGTAATTGTGGGTGTATTGCATATCAATATAAATAGACATGAGATGCAACCTAGGGTTTAAGGCCCTTGCAATCTCCTTTCTCATATTCTCTCTCTTCCCTTACTTCCCCTTCTCCTCTCTATCTTTAAACTTAACTTGGTATCAGAGCATATATTTGTGAGTACTGTACATCCCATCCCCGACAGGGCCGATTGAACTAGGGTTTCGGCTGTTTTTCGTCTACTTTTCATGATTCGCCGTTCGTCGTTCGTTGTTCGTGGTCGTTCGTGGTTCGTTTATGAGATCTAGGGTTTCTACAGATCTCCGTTGGTTATTCGTCGTCGGTTGAGGTTCGTTGTGAGATCTAGGGTTTCAAAGATCTCGTCTTTCTGTTGCATCTGCAAGTATGGTGGGGACCGAATCTTCTAGCGAAGTTAATAGTGGTGGTGGTAGCGGAGGTGGTTCTCCTTTTACTGTTATTCATAATGATGAATTGGGAAAGTCGATTACAGCGGTGAAACTCAATGGTGCGAACTATCTTGCCTGGTCCAAGTCTATCAAAGTGGTGTTAAGGGCGAAGAAGAAGTTGAAGTTTTTGACCGAAGAACCCCTGCCTGAAACGTCCGCTGAGTATGAAGATTGGATGAGTGCAGATGCATACGTTATGTCGTGGTTGTGGCATAGTATGGAACCACATATCGCTGCTAATGTTCAGTGGTGTGAATCAAGCAAACAGATTTGGGCATCTCTGGAAGAATCTTATTCGCAGAAGCGAAACGTTGCCCGTATCTATGAGTTGTACGAGTTATTGTTCAATACAAAGCAAAATGGGAAACCTGTGAATGAATATCTGGCTTCAAAGAAGGCTTTGTGGGAGGAACTGCTTCAATATCATCCTGTTACTACTGATTTGAAGGAAGCTCGGAGACAGAAGGAAGAGTTTCATGTTTCACTCATCCTAGCCGGCTTGGATCCTGCGCTCGAACCTTATAAAGCTCAAATCCTTGCTGGAGAGCAGTTACCTACGGTGGCAGATACTTTCTCCCGTCTCAATCGTTCCTTTCTGGGACAGAGTTCTGTGGTGCCGAGTACTGACTCTTCTGCCCTAGTTTCTAATGTTGTTGGTCGTGGTGGTGGACGTGGTATTGGACGTGGCGGTAGAGATGGTGGTCGTAGTTTTGGTCGAGGAGGAGGCCGTGGTGGTAGAGACAATGGTCGTGGTGGTGGTCGCGGTGGTGGTGGTGGCCGCGGTGGTGGTAGTGGCCGTGGTCAACCACGAAAGTGTAACTATTGTGGAATGCTCGGTCATGTAGAAGACTATTGTTGGGACAAATGGGGCAAACCAGAATATGCACATCAAGTGCATGATGAAAATATGCAGTCCCAGGACACCACTTCTGCTCCCAGAGATGATACTTCGGATTTCAATCAGACTTCAACGTCCAATACCTCATCTCCATTTCAACAGATCCTCCAGAAGTTGAACGCGCTTGCTAGTACCACCTCCCAACCTACTGCAACCATGACACATATAGGTAATCCTGCTTTTGTGGCAACCCAGTCACCATCCACCTCTTGGGTCATCGACTCAGGAGCAAGCTCTCACATCTCTGGTATAACATCTATCTTTCATAATCGTAGTTCCATGAAACATAATATTATCTTGGCTGATGGGTCTACTCGTCCTGTGCTTGGGAAAGATGTCATTCACCCTACTCAATCACTATCATTATTTGATTCATTATATGTGCCTAATTTTCCATTTAATTTGTTATCTGTGAGCCAGTTAACCAAATCTCTTCAATGTTCTGTGACATTTTCTCCCAATTCGTGTATTTTTCAGGACCTCAGGACGAAGAAGACGATTGGTTCGGGGCATAAAAAAGATGGACTGTACTACTTGGATCTACCTGGAAAGGCCTTCACTTCTGTTTCTACTTCTCCGTTGCAGTGGCATTATCGTTTGGGACATCCGTCTTTGGCTAAGTTGCGTCAAGTTGTTCCTAATTTGAGTCATGTTTCTAGTCTTGAATGTGAGGCTTGTCAGTTAGGCAAGCATCACCGTAGTTCCTTTCCTCGTCGTAGTGAGAGTCGTCAATTAGAGTCTTTTGATCTTGTTCATTCTGATATTTGGGGTCCGTCTAGAGTCAAAAGTCCGAAAGGATTTCAGTATTTTGTTATTTTTATTGATGATTATTCCAGAATGACTTGGTGTTATTTAATGAAAGAAAGATCTGAGTTTCCAAATGTATTATCTATCTTTTATAATAAAGTCTATGTTCAGTTTAATAAACGTATCAAAATTCTGCGTTCTGATAATGCCTTGGAGTATACTCAATCTTCTGTGAACAGTTTCTGTGTTGATCGTGGTATGATTCATCAAACCAGTTGTGTCCACACCTCTCAACAAAATGGTATAGCCGAACGCAAACATCGACACATTTTAGATGTGGCTCGAACTCTCATGTTCAATATGCATGTCTCCAAACAGTATTGGGCAGATGCCGTTCTTACTGCATGTTATCTTATTAATCGCATGCCATCATCTGTATTAAATAACAAAGTTCCATTTACTATATTACACACAGATGTCGCACCCTTTTCCTTATCTCCTCGAGTGTTTGGCTGTGTCGCTTTTATTCATAACTTGGAACCTAATCGAGATAAGTTGGCTCCTAGATCTCTGAAGTGTGTCTTTCTTGGTTATCCCCGTACTCAAAAATGTTATCGTTGTTACAGTCCACAGTCACGCAAATATTATGTCAGTGCGGATGTTACATTCTTTGAGTCTACCCCTTTCTTTCCTCCAGGAGACCGTTGTATTCCTTTTACAACAGATTTGATATCTTCTATACCACTTCCGGTCATTCCTGAATCAATTTCTGTCTCCATTTTCCATTTACAGGTTTATCAGAGATCCAAGGACAGGCCAGTGGTTCTGCAAAATTCAGCCTTCAACCAATCATCTTCCGTGCCTGAGGTTTCTGCTCCCATCACCACAAATCCAGATGATCTTCCTATTGCTCTCAGAAAAAGACAACGCCTTTGTACCACAAAGAATAAACATCACATTTCTAACTATGTTTCATTACACCGTGCTTCATCATCTTTTCATGCGTTTGCTGTTTCATTGTCTTCTACTTTTATTCCCAAAACTTACAAGCAGGCTATGTCATCTTCTGGTTGGAAAAGTGCAATGGATGAGGAGATGTATGCTTTACATCAAAATCAGACTTGGGAGCTTACATCACTTCATGTTGGAAAACAAACAGTGGGTTGTAGATGGGTGTACACTGTTAAGTATCATCCTGATGGTTCTGTTGAGCGCCTCAAGGCACGGTTGGTTGCCAAAGGGTATACTCAGACATATGACGTGGATTATATGGAGACTTTCTCTCCAGTGGCTCGGCTGAATTCAGTTCGGATTCTTATTTCTGTGGCGGTTAATCACCAATGGCCTATATATCAGCTGGACATAAAGAATGCTTTCTTGCATGGTGACTTACAGGAGGAGGTTTATATGGATCAACCACCGGGATATGTTGTAGCAGAAAATAAAAGACTCGTATGTCGATTGAAGAAAGCATTATATGGACTGAAACAGTCACCTCGTGCTTGGTTTGACAAGTTCAGTTCAGTTCTCATTCAGTATGGCTTTCGGCGTACCACATCAGATCATTCAGTGTTTTGCCATTCTTCCTCAGCAGGTATTATCGTGTTGATTGTTTATGTTGATGATATCATTATATCTGGGAGTGATCATGCTGGAATTGCGGACTTGAAGGCCTACCTTAGTCGTCAATTTCATACTAAGGATTTGGGTCTTCTTCGATATTTTCTTGGAATCGAGGTTGCTCGATCTAAGAAGGGGGTGTATCTGTCACAACGCAAGTATGTTCTAGACTTGCTTTCCGAGACTGGGATGTTGGAGTGTCGGCCAGTTGAGACTCCTATGGATTATCATGACAAGCTTGATGCTGACAGGGGAGAGTTATTTGAGGATGTTGGATATTATAGACGTTTGGTTGGCAAACTTATATATCTTACTGTTACTCGACCAGACATCACATATGCAGTTGGAGTAGTTAGTCAGTTTATGCATGCCCCTCGGCAACCACATTGGGAGGCTATCTCTCGCATTCTTCGATACTTGAAGGGTGCACCTGGAAAGGGTTTGTTGTACAAACTTTCCCAGTTGCTTACGGTGACTGGGTTCAGTGATGCTGATTGGGCAGGCAGTCGCAGTGATAGGAGGTCTACTTCTGGCTATTGTACGTTTGTGGGTGGCAATCTTGTCACGTGGCGTAGTAATAAGCAGAATGTTGTGGCTCGTTCTAGTGCAGAGGCCGAGTACCGTGCGATGGCTCATACAGCTTCTGAGATGATGTGGGTGCAGTCTCTTCTTCATGAAATGGGAATTATGATTCCTATTCCGATGGAGATGTATTGTGATAATCAGTCGGCAATGTTTATCGCAAGTAATCCGGTGTTTCATGAGCGCACGAAGCATATCGAGGTGGATTGTCATTTTGTTCGTGATTTGTTGCTGAAGAAACAGATTGTCACTCCTTATGTTCGGTCAGAGGATCAATTAGGTGATATCCTCACCAAACCACTTGCTCGCGGTCCATTTTCTGATTTATGTAGCAAGCTGGGCATGTCTGATCTATATGCTCCTGCTTGAGGGAGGGTGTTAGAGTTATTTTATTTTGTTATTTATCATATGAGGGTATAATAGTAATTGTGGGTGTATTGCATATCAATATAAATAAACATGAGATGCAACCTAGGGTTTAAGGCCCTTGCAATCTCCTTTCTCATATTCTCTCTTCCCCTTCTCCTCTCTATCTCTAAACTTAACTAAGGATATTATCGCATGTAATCCTAATTTGATAACTAAAACCAACAAATTCAACAATAACAGTAATATGCTCTCACGGAAACATTTTGGGTTTTTTTTGTCCCATCAGATATACTTGTAAGAATTTTCAATATGTATCGGTCGTATAGGTGTATCACATTGATGTGTTGAGAAGTTGCCTTGACATAAAGGACTTTATTTTAGGAGTGAGTACAATTAATAGGAGAGAGTATGCCTCCCTTCCTAAAAGTTTCCCAATACGGGACTAAACTAAGGCTAATAAAGATGAAGCAAAATGTACCAAAGAGTACTATCTTACATGCTGCAAAAGAAAATTGTATTTTAAAGTATATAATCAGATAAGAATACAAGAAAATAGTGTCCTTCAGGAACTTGCAAGATTGGACTAATATAATGAGAGGATTCAGCAATTCGGGAAACTTGCATACATTTAATTATACTATCCTTACTTTAGTTAACTGAGAAAGGAGGGGATATCGTTGAGGGATTTCAGACCAATCGACTTGACATACAAGATAGTGACCGAAGTTATGGCTGACATGTAACAAAGATAAGCTAGTTTGCTAGCATGTTAAGGAAGAAAATGTATATGCTGATTACTAGTTCTTAGACTGTCTTCATGGAGCGATGGGGTTCACTTAGGGAGCCATATTTTCTCTCTTGTATATTTGAGAGAAGGGAGATATCATTCCTTGGAGAAGACTTTAGATGATGTCCATTGTGTCTTATCGTTATTCTACTGCGGATCATTTGAAGCCTAAAAGAACTTAGACAATAAGAATTGATGGTTGGTGGTGGTGGTGGGTGGGTGGGTGTGGTTGTTGTTGTTGTTGTTGTTGTTGTTGTTGTTGTTGTTGTTTTGGTAGTGGTGGTTGGTGGGGTGGGTGGGGGTGGGGGAGGGGAGGGGAGGGAGGGAGGGAGGGAGGGATGAAGGTGGTAGATGGCAATGGCATAGGTGGGATATTGGATCTTCAATGCATTGATGCTACCTTATTGCTTTGTTATTGATCTCTCAATGAATTACAGATTTGATTTTGAGCTATTATCTGCCTTGCAAATAAATCTCAATATTTGCTAATAGATTGGGTATGACAAATTGCATAAAATCTAGGTGAAGGATTTAATAGTATTAGGGTATTTACTATTTAGCCTATTAAGTATTTTGGGAAACCCACCTACTCAGAGAGAATGAGACGTATTATCCAAAACATGAATGAGAAGTTAGCAGGATAGAGAACAGATGCACTTGCCTAGAGGTGGCCATTTGGTTTGGTAAGTTCATATATGCTATCTGCCTGCTGAATTGTTGCATGCCAAACGAATTGTGTGCATCTGATCATTCTTTCGAATGGAGTAATAAGGCATCCAGTTTTCATTGCGCAGACAGCTGGGGTTTAGAGTGTATATCTAAAGATGCTAGGGATCTAGGCATTTTGAGTTTGAGTGAGACAAATAATGGTACAGAGAGAACGGTTAAAGAAAATATTGAAGTATCTCAATTCCTTGGTGCCAAGTAGTGCTTTGGAGTCCTACTTAGAATGCCTAAAGGCCCTAAACTTATAGAGGCTTTAACCACTTAGAATAGGCCAGCTGCTTCGATAACATTGATCTATTGCTAAGTCGTTATGAAGCGATAATATGCTGAGAAAAAGGATCAATCTTGTGACATGTTCTCTTGCAAATTTGTATCCAATGAAAAGATTTTACAAGTTCTACTAAAGGACTTGGTTGAGTTCTCTTTGTAATCATTTGAAATGTTCTGCCATAGAAGGATATGAAAGTAAGTGAAGTGGCAACTGCACAATCAGCCAACTCTGTTGACTTCCAACAATTCAAAAAATATACTATCAAGGAAAAGGGACCAGTAATTTTAGAAATTTATAAGACTAGGAAATCATGGTGAAAAGGGTTAGATAGCATCTACGTTTGCAACTGCTAACAAATTTAATAGGAGACTATGTTAGCAAAAAAAAAATTGGTCCCACTAGTTCAGAGACTAAATGGAAAGAGTATTTGGTTAAGATTACTGATAATGGAATAGTGTTTAAAAGCGGCATAAGCTGACGGCCTAAACACTTATGATTCTCCGGGAGCTTGCTTTCTGGAAAAGCAAATAACTTTACCTCACTCTTTCATCTGTTAGCTAGTAGCCTTTATTCCTAATTTCTGTCGTCGGCTATCTGAATCTTTTCCTTCTGCTCAGCTCCGTTCAGGATTGTAACATTAACAAAAACATTGATGTTGTCTACAGCCTCAATATAGTTCACACACCTAGTTCTGGCAGCTCCTTTAACTGATCTCTTGTAGCTTCGACTAATTGGTGCATCTATTGGTATACGTTGCACATGTCCAAACCACCTGAAACGATACTCAACTTATAGTCAATTGGTGTGAACAACTTTAAACGAAAGCATTCATTTCTTATCATGTCCTTCAACATATTGCCAGCGATCCAACTTAGTGTCTCATTCCAATGACATGTTTTTAATAGTCTGGCACTAAGATCCATAAAGCATGGCTAGTCTTAAACTGCCTTACTGAACTTTCTTTCAACTTCAATGCTATCATGCAATCACAAAGCGCTCCATTTCAAACACCATGTTTTAATTATATAAACAATATCCTTCTCGATCTCGAAATCATGATGAATGATTGATCCTAATTATCGAAAACTACCTTTCCTATGTAAATATTGTTCATCAATATGGGCTCCTTCCTCGTGCAGTTTGACTTTTCGCTGAAGCTACATTCATGTACTTTGTCAGCGTCCTACTTTCAAAAGCTTTGAATTATTTAGATAAAAGGAAGAAATTAAAAGTTCGATCTAATTGTCGCTTTCATGCACCATTCCAATCCTATCGAAACTAAACTACGACTCATATTTTTGCCCTTGCACCATGAACTTGCAGAGAAGATCCAACTGCTAATTAGGATCTTCTTGCCCCATTATTGCTGGCTACATATAGCTAAGGCTAGTAATGAGGACTCTAGTCCCAATACAGACTAAAATAAATGTCCAGTATCAAAAGACTAGTCCTTGCAATATCCGTACAAGATTGTCAGAAGGAACCTGGGCTTAAATGAGTTCAGAAGCCAATTCAATATGAGACTACTAGGACATATATGTAAATTTATCATGAGAATAGTCTAATGTCATTCCATACTATTAATATATATTTTGTATTTGCTAACTGACGTTTCTATTAGCAGAATTAGTCATTATATACAATGCAGGCATACCCAACGCAGGGCAAGACCTAGGCAATCTACTTTGGTTGATTCACGATTAATAATCTGATATTTGTGGAAGCTCAGTTATGAAGCAATAATAATCAATAATCTACCAACAAATAACCCTAACAAATATTCAGAGTTCACAATTGAAATCAAAGTAGGGTTCAAATGTAAACAGCAAGTCGTGAGCCTAGATATTTCTAGCTCTGTGATCTGACTTCAACATCAGATTCAAAGGCCTCATCAACAAAATTAGTATGTACATCAAAGACGAAAATTGCAGTACATTAGGTCAGCTTTCTGAATCGGGGTCGCTTGCCCAAAAGGAACCTCTGAACTGAAAGATATTGTTGATTTACTGCAATTCAGAATCAGCAAATCTGAATAATGGACAGTGGACGCTGGTTTTGTAGATGATTAATAGGAAAAGGTACTTGGGTAATTGGATTCTTGGTTTGGGTGCAGGTTATGTAAAGGAGAAAAAAAGATGGGGTCTTAGGAACTTAGGGTTTGAAAACAAAAGGAAGAAGAAATAAAACAAAGCAAGGTTATGCATCAAAACCCAACAAATTTCTCTAAATCTTCAATTACTAAAACAAGTAACTGAAGATGCATTCAATAAATTGAAGATTGGCTCCTCAATATTCCAAAGGTCCAACGCTAATCAGAGAGACACTTCTCACACCATATTAGCATCGAAAATTGGTCTCAAAAAAGCCGCCGCATACATGTTTAGGGTTGCCAGCCTACTCTTGTCCAGTAGCCACTCTGAGTGGAGGAACAGGCAGTGAATTAGGCAAAGTTTTTTTGTGCAAATAAGAAAAAGAGTGGGTCAATCTTTGGGGAAAAAATCATTGGAAATAGAAAATACTCATACAAATGTGGGGGAAATCAAGAAGATGCACTACAAAACTAAACCTTTGAACTTGACATCTAACAGTATTGCTCTAGAGAGCAGCAGGAGGTAGCATGGTCTCCCAGCTTTACACTTCTCTTAGGCTGGGTTTGGAAACGCTTATCATGGTTTCTTCTGCTTACTTTTTCGAAAAGCAGGCCAAATACCTGTTTGGTAACATCAGTTTATCAAAAAAAAAAATTGAAAAGCCAGTTCAAATTTGGGGCAGCTATTGAATGCAGATGGGAGGTTGTTGTCAAAAGGTGCTTCTGTTGCCGCTTTGCTACAAGCAGCATCACTACCAAACCAAGCCTTAACCATCTCAACAAATCATGGCAGAAGCAATTTTGACAGTACACAATGAGTAAGATTGCTATTCTAGAGCATTCACATTTGCAACTCCAAGGAGGAATTTCTATCATCCAAGTTCAAAAGGCTCAACTGCCTATTTGGACTTTCCCACCACCATCCTATTTGGATATTAAAAGCTTAAGCAACAGCATACAAGTGCTAGCAACTTTTCTTTATTCACTTGCTTTAAACACAAATGTGGAAAAGAAGCATCAAGCTCCTTTGGGCATGTGGCCAAAAGGAGTTTGAGGATTATCATCAAATGGCAACATACCATCTTCTTGATTCATTAGATACCAAATACGGGCATTGACACTTAACAGGAGAAAAAGTTCCTTGCATTGCACATTTAAACCTAATCAAAACCTTCCTAACATGGTAGAATTGGCAAACAATTATATAGGTAGTCCCCCAAGAAGAGTGCTCCCTCCTACCCTTCACAATGCCGCAAACACATATTCGGGAAATTATCTCCAGACACTTCAAAATTGGACATGGACTACTTTGTTCCCTCTTGTTACCATCTCAACTGACTAAATAATGCACTTTTCTCCAAATCCAATTAGGGTTGACTTTTCGCCAGGATTCTGTCACATGAACCTGTAGAATCATCAAATCAATAGTATCCACTGGATCCTGAGCTCTGACTTGAACAAGCATTGACAACCTAAACAACAAATTGCATTTGTGTCACAACTAGAGCATGACCATCTTAGTGGTAGATGAAGTTACATAACATTCTTCCTAATCTCATAAGGACCACACTTGGAATACCTAAACTTTCTCTTGAGGTCACTCGGACAACCCGATAGCTTTACTCAGAGGAGGCTCCTCTCAATATGCATTGCAAAAAGATCAAATATAGTAAGAATATGATTCCAACACTAGAGGTTAATGGTTACATAGCCTAATGTTTGAAAGTTTGTTTTAGATATAGTAGTACATGATTCAAGTCCTCAAACTAACTAAATTTACTTGCCAAAATCTAGATAGTCCTCATACTGATTTTTTTCCCCAAAAATCAAGAGGTAGCCCCCTTTGGGTTCTTACCACTTAACATAACTATGCTTAACAGATCCTCCTCTGAGCTTGCTTAAGCATTCTCATGCCAGACATAGCAAGAAGTTTTCATCTTAAAGAAAGTTGCACTTCACTACACTAATGCCAATCAGAACAGCACTTCTCGTATCCTATTGATCAGCACCTTAACTTGAGGATAAAGCCGTACTTCCATTAACCTCTAAACTGATTGCAACTGTTCACACTGTTTGACAAAGCATGAAGCAAAGATTTAATAGGGGATTCATGGCTCGGAACTACAGTAGCCATATTGCAAAGAAAGCTGGAGATATAGGAACCAATCATCCAAACTCTCAAGATGAAAAGTATAGCTCTAATAAGATATACCCACTTCATATATAGTATTCATGAACTCCGTCCAGGCATTTGTGCACAGGTTGAAGCAGTATGTTTCTTCAATATGGTGGCAAAATGAGGGTTTTCCACAAATTTAATACAAAAAAAGTAATGCATATCCTTAGTTTTAATACTGTCTATTAGTGTGATAAAGACACTAAAAGTGAATATGGTAACCACAAATATTAATATATTGCAAAACATATCTCAAAGAAGACGGGAAAAAAATCAAAACTCTGTAAAGAACCACAAAGTTAATATATATATATATATATATATATATATATATATATATATAAGAAAAAAGGGATATGAGCCATAGGCTCATATTCCTACATGAGTCAATGCACATGTGGACCAATAGGAATGGAGTGTACTAGTGCACATGGGATGTAGGAATCCATTCTTATTGGTCCACATGTGCATGGCTCATATAGGAATATGAGCCTATGGCTCATATTCTGTTTACCCATATATATATATATATATATATATATATATATATATATATATATATATATAGAATTTTATTTTTGATGACCCAGGACACAGTTGCAGTTGTAGCTGACCAACTACATCATATCCCGTTTACCCATATATCTATATATAAAATTTTATTTTTGATGACCCAGGACACAGTTGCAGTTGTAGCTGACCAACTACCTAGGGGAGAATGCAAATGCCCCCCACTGCACTCCCCGGGTAAATCATAGATCAAATGTGGCTTGCAGGACTAGATCTCTTGTATAATGGCCTTGGGGTTACCAACTGCACCAACCCATGGGGACTTTATATAGAAATGAGGGCCAGGCTTTTATTTTATGTTTAGCGTTAAAAATGAAGATCTATAACATTCATAGCAATATTCATGTTCTAAAGCATGTGCGCCTGAAAATTCATATAACTTGGAAATGTCTAACCCATTGATTAAATGCTATCAGTTGTTCTATTGTTCAAAAAAACCGTTAAAGTAAGCCTCATCGTTGGTTTAAAGATTTTCAAATTGTGTGAAATTTGATCCATGCATGCTTTAGAACATGGTATTGAATCATGCAGACTTTAGAACATGGATACCACGGTGCATGGTATGGATCTTCATTTTTTTATGCATATAATAGGGTGAAAGGCATGGTCCATGCTTTATCTATCTTATAGGTAGACTTGACCTCATCCAAACTCTCAAGCAGGAGACAATTATAGCCTGAAAAGATGTATCCAGTTCGTATATAGTATACACAGCCTCCATCCAGGCATTTGTTCACAGGTTGAAGCAGTGTTTTTTCTTCAATGTGGTGGCAAAATGAGGGTTTCCCCAAATTTAATATAACAAAATGTTAATAAGTGATGTTTTCCTTTACTAGTTATTAGTGTATAATTCTTATTCCCAATAATATCTATTAGTGTAATACAGACGCTAAAAGTAAAGGTGGTTACCATGAAGATCTTGTAAAACATATCTCAAAGAAGACAACAACAAAATTATCATCCTCCAAGTCTTCTCCCATCAGAATTGGGTCGGCAATGGACATAAGAAAGCTCCATACAAGATTTTTTTTTGAAATATCACAGTTTAAATCTCTATAAAAAAAAATCACAAAGTTCGTATCACTTGAAGATTCAACACTAAGTATCTTAATATCTCAGCATATATATATATATATATATATATATATATATATATATATACAGACAAGGAACAGCTTGACAACATGCATAACCCTATTCTTAGGCATTTTAACCTCCATCTCAGAGTAGAAGTAGAATACTCTAATTTATATATTTCTAAGAAAGAATTATGAAATGCATAATATATAGTTTCACCTCTCTTTCACTGCTTTTGATGGTAAATGGGCTAGTCTTCACATCAATTGATTCAACGTCTTCTTGAAAAAGTTCTGCACCCCAGCGCTCTGCTTGCCGTCGCATCCTAGTAATGTAATCGCCCAAGACATTATCAAGGTATACGCAAATTTGAATCACAAAATTGAGTAAAGTTTTGTGCTACTCTAAAGATTAAACCACCAAGTACAAGAAGAAAAAAGATTAATGGTCACAGTAGTAAAGCAGTAGAATTAAACCACGCATAAGGCTTGAAGGAAACCACCTACCTATCCATCAAATCTGGACCAGTTATGCCGTCAGGAAAGCCAGGAAAATTTTCCACTTCGGTGGTCGTCATTAGCTGTCCTCCTGGAACACCACCCACTTGATACCCTTCAAATACTATAGGCTTCAAATTTGCACGTGCTGCATAAATTGCTGCCGTGTATCCAGCTGGACCAGAACCAATGATAACCAAATTCTCAACTCCCTTAGAAGGAACTGCAAGAACAGAGTAACTATTAGAGACTACTTTGGAGGTTGATCACCAAGAACATGCCTCATAGTACATTAGAGACGTGATGAAGACCACATATTGATTATTATATGTTACGTTGACATTTTAAGGCTTCTCAATTGACAGGAGAACCAACACAAGAAAATATATCAAATAGTACTCCACATAAATATGTTAGCTATGCACCAACTATGATCACTTCTAGACTGACTAGCAAGCTGCAAAAAGGTTTAATGTAGGGGGAGAGAACATAGTCAAAAAAGAAGTGGTAGAGAATGAATAGAAGCAAACACATAGATACTATATAACAAAATCAAAGATACAAGAAGAAACAAACAGATTGAAGAATAAATAAAGTAACAAAGCACACATCTCGCATTGAATCATTTAGGAACTATGAAAAGACAAAGTTTCTGACAAATCCTTTTTGTACTATCAATGTAATCTTTTCAGAGTCCTATAGTTCACTGCCGGTGCCAAAGAGGAAGTTGACTTAGGTAGAAAATATCAAATAGCAGATACTGACCACACAGTAGTTAAGACTGCTACAACAAATAACATATATCAGACAATATAATGGACAATATCTGGATATGGACATTATAGGTTATCCATATTAAATATGATACATATGATAAAAAAAAGTCTAATAAACATTGCAAATTATTGAAAAACTCTTAAGATAAATCATCATTGTTTTAGAAATAATACTGGTATAATAAAAATTGTGATTACCGAATGACTAAAGCAGCATACTGTTAAAGAATATAGTACGATGTGTTTTGTATCATATTGCTTCTGATTATTTTATGTGGTCTCTAACATACTGTTCTTAGTTTTTCTTGTTTGTTAGATAGAAACCACTATAATGGACGCTACTAGGACCAGCATAAATCAATTCCTAATGAATAGGGTTAAAGGAGGCAAACAATTATAATAAATGTATATATACTATATAGTTTATCAAATTATGAAAAATCACACTTCATACTTACTAAGAAGTAAGAATGAACATTACAAACATGATCACTGATGTTGGCATAACACTAAGAATTGGCCCACAAATTCAGTATAATGACGTTGATATATCACTATATTGGCCTCTATAGTACTGCGTCGATATATCACTATACTGGCCTCTATAGTACTGCTATTCAGCTATATCAGCCGCTATAGCAGCTGTTATTCTGCTATAATGTTGGTTACTTTCCCAATCCACTATTTTAACGTTTATAGTAGCTACATCTTACAGGTTAAGAAGCAGTCTTATAATGACCAATCATTCGTCATGATGAAGACATTAAGAAGGATGACACGCATAGAATCAGAACATGATGGTTGAAGTGGAGTAGTGGTTTTAGAGTACTTTATGATTACAAGATACCTTTGAAAGTTGCACGAAAAAAGTCTATGGATGCTGAGCATTTAAAAAACATGTCCAAAAAATTGGTGTAGCCAAATGAGAATGCTAAGATGGATGAGTGGCAATGCTTTAAAAGATAGGATAAGAAATGGCTTATTAGTTGGAAGTTAGAGATGATACCAAATGAGGACAAGATAAAAGAAAATTGTCTTAGGGTCTGATTGGCAACAATGTTTTGTCTGATTTTGCAGAGTTTTTTAGTTGGTCATTTATGAGGTGTTTAGAAAAACCTGCTTAGTAATTTTTTTTTAGTAACTGGTTTTGGTCGGCTCAAAAATTCTCCAAATTCGGTGTAGTATAATTTTGTGTCTTTATAAACATCCTAAATCGGTAGATTTTAAGGGTTATTATTATTTTATTCCATTTATATCCTCACCAAAAAATATATAATTTAACTACTAACACTCTACCATATTTCATCTTTCTCATTTTTGCTTCTCTTTTACTTCCTCCTAACTACGGCTATTCCTTCAATAAGTTTTTAAAATCTTGTTTTCCTATAGTCTCTCATATCTTCATCCAAACGATCGTTCTTATAATTACTATCTTTATCCAGGCGATCGTTCTTATAAATCCTTAATCAATCTAGATTACTAATTTCATGGCAAACACATCTAGATTGTAATAAATAATGAGTTTGCCATGAGGCTGGCGACCGAGTTGTCTTTACATGATTTGGGCTTGGAGTTAGAGTTAGAGGATATGCATTACCAAGCGAAGATCAAGTGCCATCTAAATAACATCAACATGACCTATTCTACCCATACTTTAAGGTATACATTACCATAGAGTTAGAGGATATGGGCGTATAGGTAATTTTATTCTTGTAAAAAAAATCATAACTGTGCGCTAATGAATTACCAAGCATGGATTAGACTGGTTTAAAACCCGCTACTTAAAACCATCCAAAACTGAATCCTCATAACCGCTCATAACCGATACTCTAAACAAATATCATAACCGCTACCCCAACAATTGCCAAACATACACTAAAGAAGTATATTGGTTTTTTTAAGGGTGCACCCAAAATCCCGTTTTTATGCCTAAATGAACATGATCCGATAAGGGGAGATGTGATAAGATACTAATTAAAGAAGCCACTAGAACTAGAGATACGGCCTAAATGAACATGGATTGGAGTTCTAAAGAAGTATATGAGTTTTTTTAAGGATGCAACCAAAATCCCGTTTTTACGCAAAAGTCTTTCACTTTCCTTTCTTCCCCTCCCTTTCCACCTAAACAAAACACAGCCTAAAGGACTGGTTCAGAGACTTCTCATTAATTGTGCTATAGGTTTAAAAGTTCAGAAACAATTAGTGTGTTGCCCCCACCCCACCAAACTCTCTGCAGGAAAAAAGCACTCGGTAACTTTAGGGGGCTTTCTTACTTGTTGTTCTTGTAGTACTGCAGGAATTCATTCTACTAATCTTGAAAAAAAAAATTTGAGATGAATAAACCTGTGGCCGTGGCGGCATCGGAGCTGGGAGCCTCCTCCTCGACCGAAGCCGACGCCGACACCGAGCGGCGAAGACGGAGAGGAGACCTGCGCCGGCGATTCAATTGGATGACCGAAAGCAAAGGAGTAAGCGAAGAGGATGAGTTGAGGAGAAGAAAGGAGCTTCGTCGATTTGAAAGTGACGATGAGGAGGAGGAGGAAGAAAAAGAAGAAGAAGGGGGTAGGGTTGGTGGAGCCATTCCTATGCGAAATAATGCCGCCATTCTCTCTCTCCTCTCTTAGCATACAACAAAATCGATAAAAGAGAGGGAGAGGCGGAGAAGAAGGGGGAGTATGGGAATGGGTGGGTTCCCCTATCTTATGTTTATTGGCGGACACTCATCCCCCTCTCCCCCCTCTCATCCATCGCCCGTCCTCTATCCTCCTCTCCTTTTTCATCCCTCTCCTCTGGCGTGTCAGACAGAGATTACAGACATGAGAGGGTGTAGCTGCTAAAAAAAGGGGTGTCTCTAGATGTCCTATGTCATGGTTTTGGGCCAGCCAATGGGGACGAATTTATGACCCAAGAGCATCTCCAACCATATTCTTTCTAGATGGCAACATTATACTTACAAAAAGACAAAGACAATATAAAAGTATTAAGATGCCTACTCTTTTTTTTCAATAAAATAAATTTTAATTATTTTTTTAAAATATTTTTTATTTATAATTAATGACATAGAGGTAAAAATAGTGTCAAGTGTACTGTCTAGAACTAGACAACAAATTTTATAATATCTTTTATAACTTATATCGCGTAAGATTCACAATTTACTTCACAAATGTATTGAAAATGGATTTTTAAATAAAATTTTGTCATTCCTATGTGGTAACAACTTTTTTTTTTCAAAGTCACAATAGGGTGGAGATGCTCTAATAATTGGTGAAGGCAGATCGTCCGAAAAAAATAAAAAAAAAACACAAATTGTTACTAAACCAAATATTAAGGCTCATTTTTGGTGCATCATATTGTATAGTATAGTATAAGTTATACAACGTATAACCCATATTGGGTATAAGCTAATGAATAATGTTTTTCTATACATTGTTTGGGAAGTGCATTGTATAAGGGTTGTATTGTATAATTTTTATACAATACGTTGTTTGGTTTGATTAGAAACAGATTGGATAGTATAGAACATATGAACTTATGGATGAAATGTCCTTACTTAATTGATATATATGATTCTTGATTTATGTAATCTTATTCGATTTGGAGGATTAATTTCCACCATCCTAGCGTCTCAAGAAAATAATAGACAAACCAACATTGTCAATCCACAAAAAGGCTTGATAAATACATAAAATAAAAGAATAATGTTATTCATCCCTCCAAAATGTTCCTCCAAACCATCCCTTCTTATGTGGCAGCTGATGTGGTGATTAATGTGACAGATGACATAAAAAAATTTAAAATTAAAATTAACATTAAAATTAATATTAGCAATAAAATTAATATTAACATTAAAACTATCATTAATATTAATATTAAAATTTTCATTAATATTAAAATTAAAATTAACATTAGCATTAATATTAACATTAGCATTAATATTAAAGTTAATATTAACATTAAAATTAATATTAACATTAAAAAATTGGGTAATTAAATTTTTTTTGTTAAAATTTATTATATGAGCTATCATGTTAGATGTTACATAATGATATTTAACATTCAACTGCCACATAAGGATGGATGGTTTGGATGAACACTTTGGAGGGATGAATAACATTACTCAAAATAAAATTAGATAACTATATATATATATATATATATATATATATATATATATGGTTATTATTATTGTTATGTGTTTGTGTTATCTGTGTTGGTTTTGCTTTTGGTTGTTTCTTGCAAAAGTTCAATTCCTCTCCCTTTCTTTAGTCCCACATCGGATGCACCAAAACCTTCCTATGTACATATATTACTTTCTCCTCTTTGCTCTATTAAGTTGTTGTGTGGGGAACCCCTTGGGCCACAAGCGCGCCGCCACCGCCGCCCGGCCCGGCTCGGTTCGGTTCGGGTGCGGGTACGCGCCCACATCTGCGGGCGCCGAATGCCGATCCGGTTTCCTCTTCGGGTTCGGGCTGGGACCCTAAACTTCTTTTTGCTCCTTTCATTTATTTTCTGAACGTTGGAATTAATTTTCAAACGTTACAAATATTCAGACCGTTACAAATGATTCTGAACCGGTTTTGTGTCCAGATTCACTCTTTTACTTTGTGTAACGTCTGAATTAATATGAGAATTAATTCAGACCGTTACAATTTTGTATTATATATTTGTGCTGATTTCTTTGAGAATCCATTAGAAAAATTACGTACTCCAAACCTCTGTCAATATTCTATTCGTTTCCGTTGTCTCCGAGCTCTGGGCAGAGCTAAGTTCTGGTCGTTCTCTCCAAGTCGTGTGCGGCAACGAGATACCGGTAGTGCGGGGGTTTTACCACTAGGAGCTTCGGGAACGTCTGCACACAGATCCCGAATAAACTCTTAGGGCAGTGCTTCGTGCACGACTTCCCCAGAGGCCGGTAACATTGTTTAATTTTATTTTATTTTGTATTCTGGAATTGTTCAAAAGAAAGGACATAAGAAATTCTAACAATCTAAGAGTTTATTATTTGTTAGAATTTAAATTCTTACTGTTAATCTATTTCTTAAAAACATTTGAACTCATATTTAATCAAATTATCAGAACATAAGTCTGACTCGTTGGGGGGAAACCCATTTCACACAATCAGAGTTGATTTGTCTGTTATAATTTGCTGAGAACGATTTTTGTTATTCACTGTTTGTTTAATAACTCTTTGTTACTGTTATTCACTGTTTAATCAAATTATTATTCACTGTTTAATAATCACTGTTTGTTACTCTATATTCACTGTTTGTTTAATCACTCTTTTGTTATTCACTGTTTAATCAAATTATTATTCACTGTTTGTTTAATAACTCTATATAGTTGATTTGTTTGTTAGAATCTACTTCACACTGTCTGTAAGAATTGCCTTCTCACTGCATGCTAAGTTGATTTGTTTCAATTGTTTTAAAAACTCTATATAGTTAAAAAAAAAAAAATCTATATTAAAATTGATTTGATTCTCAGTGTCTATTATAAAATTGATTTATTCTAAATAATTGCAAGTTACTGTAGCAAATTAATTCTCTACAAATTCAACAAGTTGATTTCGTAGCAAATACAAGTTGACTGCTAACAGTTAACAGTTACTGTAGAAATTTGTTTCAATTCCTCAATTGATTTATTTATTTACTTATCAAATTGCTTACTATATTGTCAAATTGCAAATTTGCTTAAAGTGTTTTAAATATTGTTAGTACATTTGATAATTCTGTCAATTGCAATTTTTAATCACTTAGTATTTTGAAAGCAATTTTGGACCAAAAGAAAATAGTTTAGTAAAAAGGAAATTGCAAATAAATCTTCAAATCTAAAGTTTCAAAGTAGAGACAAACTCGGGCACAAGCCGAAAGGGTCCTTCTGTCAACCGGGTGTAAACAACCCTAAGCGACACGGTATTTAAGAGTCTTCGGACCACCGCTAGCTGGGAACCGGCCACTACAGCTAACCTGACTTGATCAACACTTGAAAAACTAAAGATTTTAAGATTGATTAGCAAAGACCACCTAAACTATTATCTTGTAGAAGGCCAAGGAAAACCCAAGTCTAATTTTCTTTATAAACCCAAAAAGAATTTCTTCAAGAAGAAGAAAAAACTTTCAGCCTAACCACCACAACCATCAACACCAAAACTAAAAACCTAGAACTTCTGTCAGACTCAGTTAGACCAGAAGCAAACATGCTTCACAAAGGTTCTTCGAGTTCCTTCAGGTCTGTAAGCTTTCAACCCCTTATTAACCTCTCTTACCATTCTGATGATTGGTGGTTGGATTCTGGAGCAAATGTTCACGTTTCGTTTGATCGCTCCTGTTTTTCAAACTATCAGGAATCAAGTGGAGGAGGTGTGACCCTAGGAGATGGCTCAACGGCACAAATAATTGGAAGAGGAAAAGTTAACCTGAAAATGACATCAGGAAAAATCTTAACTCTTCAGGATGTTCTTCATGTGCCATCTGTCAGGAGAAACCTAGTTAGTGGATCCCTTCTTGTAGCCTCAGGATACAAAATTGTAATGGAGGCTAATAAAGTAGTTTTTTCTAAGCATGACTCTTTTATAGGGAAAGGCTTTGTAAAAGACGGTCTTTTCATTTTAAGTACAATGAATAAAATTTCTGATGGTTCTCTCATTGTCTCTAATATAGAATCTTCAAATGTTTGGCATGGCAGACTAGGTCATGTGAACCTAGGTTCTATTAAAAGAATGATGACCTTAGATCTTATTCCCAAGACTCCAATAGATGACAAACACAAATGTGAAATCTGTGTTCAAGCCAAACACACTAGGTTACCATTCAAATCTGTAGAAAGGAATTCTGACCTTCTAGAACTTATCCATAGTGATGTATGTGACTCTAATAGGATTTTGACCAGAGGCGGTAGAAAATACTTTGTTACATTTATAGATGATTATTCAAAGTATTGTTATATCTACCTTCTCAAAACCAAAGATGAAGTTCTAGATAGATTTAAGGTCTACAAATCTGAAGCTGAGAATCAATTAGAAAGGAAGATTAAGATCCTTAGATCTGATCGTGGTGGAGAATATACCTCAAACGAAATGACTAACTTCTGTGAAGAACATGGAATAATTCATGAGGTAACTGCTCCGTATTCACCTCAATCCAACGGAGTTGCTGAACGCAAGAACCGCACTCTGTTAGATATGGTGAATGCCATGCTTCTCAGCTCTGGTGCTCCTGATAACTTGTGGGGAGAAGCCCTTTTAACTGCCTGTTACATTCTTAATAGGATTCCTAGTAAGACAAAAGATAAGACTCCCTATGAGATGTGGAAAGGTAGAGCACCTAGGATTAATTACCTTAGAGTTTGGGGATGCCTTGCTAAAGTCGGAATTCCCGAACCTAAAAAGAGGAAGATTGGTCCCAAGACTGTAGATGCCTTAGACAGCTATGCCAATAGATTTCTAGTGACTCACTCAGAAGTAAATGAAATCTCTAACAATACCATTATAGAAGCAAGAGATGCAGTTTACTTTGAAAACATATTTCCCTTTAAGGATAGAAGTTCAATATCTTCCTCCATACCCTCTACTAGTTCTCAAGTCCAAATACCTAGCTCTCAATCTGAACAAGACTTAGAACCAAGACGGAGTAAAAGGAATAGGATTGAGAAAAATTTAGGAGAAGGATTCTTCACATTTTTGATAGAGGGTGATTCCTCAACTTATGAAGAAGCAATGTCGTCTCCTGATGCTCCCTTCTGGAAAGAAGCCATTAACAGTGAATACAACTCCATCGTGGAGAATAACACTTGGTTTCTAACAGATCTACCTTTAGGCAATAAACCAATAGGTTGTAAGTGGATTTTCAAGAAGAAACTCAGAGCCGATGGTACTATAGAGAAATACAAAGCTAGATTAGTTGCCAAGGGTTTTACCCAGAAGAAAGGGTTAGATTATTTTGATACCTACTCTCCTGTAGCTAGAATCACATCCATTAGAACTCTCTTGGCCTTAGCATCCATTCATGATATGCTAATCCATCAAATGGATGTAAAGACAGCATTTTTGAATGGAGATCTAGATGAAGAACTTTATATGGACAAACCTGAAGGTTTTATTGCTAAAGGTCAAGAAAAGAAAGTCTGCAGATTAGTAAAATCCCTCTATGGCCTGAAACAAGCTCCCAAACAATGGCACAATAAGTTTGACAAAGTAATTGGTGAATATGGTTTCTTGTCAAATGAGTATGACAAATGTATATATTCTAAAGGTACATGTAAAAGTTGTGTCATTTTATGCTTGTATGGAGATGACATCCTTATCCTAGGTTCATCACTGGAATTGATAAATACTACAAAGAACTATTTATCTAGCCAGTTTGATATGAAAGACCTAGGAGAAGCCAACCTAATTTTAGGAATGCAAGTGACCAAGGGCAAAGAGGGTTATACTCTATCTTTAGCACATTCAATTGAAAAAATGCTAAAAAGATTTGAGTTATTTGATAAGAAACCTGTCTTTACTCCTTATGACAGCAGTATTGTACTGAAAAAGAATGAAGGACCACCTTTGGAACAACATAAATATTCCCAGATGATAGGCTCCCTTATGTATATAACAAACAGGACAAGACCTGATATTGCATTTGCTATTGGGAGACTAAGCAGATATACCAGTAACCCAAATCAGTCACATTGGACTGCCTTGGATAGGGTATTTAGATATCTCAAGGGCACTATAGATTACAAACTTCATTTTACTAGGCACCCTGATATCATAGAAGGTTATTCAGATGCAAACTGGGTAACCGACTCACATGATATAAAATCCACTACTGGATATGTATTTACTCTAGGAGGAGCTGCGATCTCCTGGAGCTCTTGCAAGCAAACTATCATAGCTAGGAGTACAATGGACTCCGAAATGATAGCTTTAGATACAACTTGCACAGAAGCTGAATGGCTTAAAAATCTTATTATGCATATACCTGTTTCTTTTAGTCCTGTTCCTGCAATTTCTATAAATTGTGATAATAAATCTGTTATTGAACTACTAAAGCATGATTCTGTGAATGCTAAGATGAACAGGCACCTGCAGCTGCGCTTCAAGTCAATCAAAAGCCTACTAGGCAAATATGTGGTTCTTGACTATATAAAGTCAGAAAAGAACCTTGCAGATCATTTGACGAAGGGTCTGTCTAGGACTTTGATCCTAGAATCATCGAGGGGGATGGGGTTAAGCCCATAAATTAGTCACCAGCAGTGGCAACCCAACCGAGTCTGACTGGAGATCCCAAGAAGCCGGTTCAATGGGTAGAAATAAGCTGAACTTAGGTGACTTTATGGAACACTGACTCGAGATTAAAATCTCATTAAAATAAAGCCCAAGCGGCTGTACATGTGTACAATGATTCCCCATCTCTATGGTGACAGTGTTCCTGTGTGATATGGTTAGGATGAGTTTAAACTCTTAATAGGTCCAAGCTGTAATGCAAGGTTGATTCATATCACCAACCATTAAGGACTTACCTATATGAGAGGTCGTAAAGGCCGCGACTATGGGACAGGGCGATCCCAGACAACTCTCATGAATGTGGATAGTGCGCATGGCCATTTAAAAGCGCCACCCGATAGACCAAGGACCTCTAGCGTACTATGTGTGCTATTTTCTAAATCTGGTTTAAGAAGTCTGATTCAAGGCTTAGTCCATCAAGCACTTCTTCAGATTAAGGCAATAGTCACTACGTGAGATTCAAGGCTGTAGTCCATCTCATCTATGCATAGTATTTTACTGCCCAGATGCTCTCTCTCTCTCTCTCTCTCTCTCTCTATTTACTTCACTCTTATCTCTGTTTCGGAACTTGACCTTTTGGGGGGGGATTGTTGGTTTTGCTTTTGGTTGTTTCTTGCAAAAGTTCAATTCCTCTCCCTTTCTTTAGTCCCACATCGGATGCACCAAAACCTTCCTATGTACATATATTACTTTCTCCTCTTTGCTCTATTAAGTTGTTGTGTGGGGAACCCCTTGGGCCACACGCGCGCGCCGCCGCCGCCGCCCGGCCCGGCTCGGCTCGGTTCGGTTCGGCGCGCGTAACGGGTGCGGGTACGCGCCCACATCTGCGGGCGCCGAATGCCGATCCGGTTTCCTCTTCGGGTTCGGGCTGGGACCCTAAACTTCTTTTTGCTCCTTTCATTTATTTTCTGAACGTTGGAATTAATTTTCAAACGTTACAAATATTCAGACCGTTACAAATGATTCTGAACCGGTTTTGTGTCCAGATTCACTCTTTTACTTTGTGTAACGTCTGAATTAATATGAGAATTAATTCAGACCGTTACAATTTTGTATTATATATTTGTACTGATTTCTTTGAGAATCCATTAGAAAAATTACGTACTCCAAACCTCTGTCAATATTCTATTCGTTTCCGTTGTCTCCGAGCTCTGGGCAGAGCTAAGTTCTGGTCGTTCTCTCCAAGTCGTGTGCGGCAACGAGATACCGGTAGTGCGGGGGTTTTACCACTAGGAGCTTCGGGAACGTCTGCACACAGATCCCGAATAAACTCTTAGGGCAGTGCTTCGTGCACGACTTCCCCAGAGGCCGGTAACATTGTTTAATTTTATTTTATTTTGTATTCTGGAATTGTTCAAAAGAAAGGACATAAGAAATTCTAACAATCTGGATGTGCAAATGGATATGTATGTTGTATGAGAGATCATATGTATGTTTTGTGGATCTTATGAGTGGTTCTTGTTGAAAAGATGGTAGCTTTGATATATAGATTAACTTACTTTCTTTGAAATATATATATATATATATATATATATATATATATATATATATATATATATATATATATATAACAATGACGAAAAAGTGTAGATCTTACCTTCGCCGACGACGAGAAAGGGTTCGTGAACGACGCTTGAAGAAGGAGAAGCAGAGAGGAATTACTATTCGCCAATGATGGCTTGAAGAAGAAGATATGATATCGTGTGAGTTTGTTTTATAAGAGACAATAATGGTTATTTTATTTACCATTTGTTATACTATGCAATATAACCTAAAGTTAAACGACCTAGGAGTTGATATATGTCATGACCCGCACCCGAAAAATCGGGCATGAGTCGTGGGTACGTCCAGCCTACGCCGCAGAATCGGCGGTAGAACGCTGTAAATGTTCGTTCTAGGTCACAATATCTATATCTCATAAAACCTGTCAATATAACCTCTCCAAAAGGAGGGCAACCACGCAGTATATATGTAAGCCCCTTGATTTTCAGTAATTTTTAATTTGGATATTTCACAATTTTCTGAAATTTTTCGAGATTTTTTTGTAATTAAAACCTAGGCTTTTGATAATTAAATGATTTTAATTATTGTTAATTAATATTAAAATATTATGGAAATAATATTTTATGGTGTAAAATGGAAAACCGGACACAGGGTAATTTTCTGCGGATTTATTGGACTCCGGAAACCCGTTTAAAGCCCTGAAAACCGATGTAGAATTAAACCGAATTAAACCCGTGCCAACGCCCGACATCCCCATGAGAGCCGAAGCCAAGCCCAAGGAGCATTGACCCAGCCCAAATCCTAGATCAAACCCTAGTCCAATTTCTGTATGTATAAATACATATTTTCCTAAGTTTTCTCCACAAATAAAAAGAAGAAAAAAACAAATAACAAAAATCCCTAATCCCCCAAATCCCTAATCCCTAAACATAACCCTAACCGAGCCACCACCCTTTCCCTGACCCCTCCGGCGAGACTCCGGCGCCACTCCGCCCGGCCGCGTCTCCCCCTTCTCTGCCCGCTCACAGCCGACCGCCTCGCCTCACTCTCCGACGCCCGCCGTGCCTCCAACGCTCCTCAGCCCTAACTCCTCTGCCTCATCCTCCTCTTCCCCGACTCCGCCTCGTCGACAAACGCCCTCGCCCTCGACGACTCTCGCCGAGCGCCGCCCCACGGCCACCTGAGCAGCCCCTGACCTCGCCACGACGCCGCCGGCACCTCCTTCCTCCACCCCCAGCAAGCCCGCAGCAGCAGCCCGAGCGCCGCCGCTTCGCTACGCCCGGCCGCCCGAGCCCTGTGCCGCCGTCCCCCGCCCGCTCCGGTGCCGCCGCCTCCGGCCAGTGCTCCTCCGCTGCCCCTGCCTCCCTCCGGCCGCCGCAGCTCCGGCGAACTCGGGCAGAACCAAACCATAGCCCGAGACTCGGACACGTCCAGGACACGAAGGAGACACTCGGACACAGAAAATCAGTCTTCACGGAGCCCTGTTCAGGTAACGTTTCCTCTCACCTCGTGATTTCATTTTCGATTCCATCAGTTGCGTAGCGTAGACTGTATGACCCTCTCGGTGCCCGTGCAACCCGCTCGGTGCATCGCGTCCTGTGGTGATCGCAAACCGTGATCCAAAAACAGGAAAATCAACGCCTTGTTTCACCCCGGAACTGAGTGCGTCCCGCCAAACGGGACGACTTGGTCACACGCGATCTTTAACGAAACGTGCGCGCCGTCGATACGGACGTGCGGGATTTCGCAGAAGTTGATTTGGATGTGCGTGCACACCGAAATCAACGCGTATCCGCCGTCACCGCCCCGTATCCGTCGGTTCTGGAACACGCTGTAACTTTGTGTACACACGTCGGATCGAGACGAAACTTGCGCCATCGGACTCATAGCAATACGCTAGTCCTGTGACCCAAGTTTGGTCCGATTCTGAGAACGTTGACAAAATCGCGTATCGTGGGCCCCACAGGCTCTACTTGACGGGCGATTTTGTGATCGGCTCATCAGAATCCAATTCTGGAAGTTCCGTTGGGTTCGTATCATCGTTCCTGATTTGTTGACACTAAGTTTGGCAAAATTGGAGACCTTTGACCCTGACACAGTTTTCGGTGCAAAGCGGCCCACATGTGGACCCCGCTTTGACCCGGAAATGTCATTTTTGCCCTTGTGTCCAAATTGGACTTAAGGACAGACGTTTCTAGCTATTTAATATTTTCTGAATCTAATGGTGATATTTATTTCAGTAATCGGAGTAGTACCTGCAGATCGCACTGAGACCAGAGCTACAGTTGGAGCCAGGACCCCAAGCAAGTGTACCTTGCCAAACATGCAGCTTTGCTACTTATTTCCTTGACTTAGTTATACATCAGTGGGCAAGTATACCTTGCCAACTTTATATTTCTTGTTGCATTTTCCTTGATTCATTATATTGCTGTGCATGCTTGACCTAGGACCGAGTGACTTGCTTAGCGTCCGATTATTAGTCGGGTGCCAACACCGTACGCGGTGTTGTGTATTGTCATCTAGACATGGACATTCGTGACCCTTTGCATTCTCGTACTTGTCTTATCAAGTACACTATAACCCAGGACACTTGACACTATTCATGAGACAGGATCTTCCTGAGATATTCATGGTGATTATGTATAGGATACAGGACTTGACATTGATATTATATTCCTAGACATTATATGACTTGTGCATTAGATACGATCGTGCGTGACATGGACATGAGGTATCATGGACATGAGACGTGTGATTACATTGGGTGGGGAGAGACACACAGGCTACAGGCTGATCATATATATACACCCCTATTATTGTGAGGCACAAGACTCTGAAGCCCGAGCTTGGCCCATTACTCATTATTACTGCTGCTACCGGCTCCCCGACACAGAGCTTGTAGTGGCTTCAGCCTGAGTTCTAGTGCTGCTCTCATCTTGCATATCACTTAGCTGGTTATTTTAGTATTCCCTTATTGTTCCATCTATTGCTGGAGAGACCCGCATGCTACAGGTTGACTATATTATGTCGGCTACTCAGTCTCCCGCTGAGCTAGACCATCTCATGATACCACTGCTACCGGCTCCCCTACACAGAGCTTGTAGTTGTTTCAACCTGAGTACTATTGATGTTCTCTCTTGTATTTCACACAGATGATTACATACTTACCCTATTTATTTTATTATTTGCTGTACTGTATTTATTTTGGCATGAGATTTCTTGTACCTTGCTATGTCCCCTGAGGACCTGGATCCGGATTATGTCCCCAGGATTTACAAACGAGATCTATCCCGAGGTATACGGGACCGCAGCAGGAGCAGATACAGGAGCTGATATAGGAGCTGTACCGACCTTCGAGGACGAGATCACACCAGAGGACTTCTCCTGAGTATTGGCTTTATATACTCATTTATTTCCATTTCCAATTTCTTTACATTTCCAGTCTATTGCATTTATGTATCAGACTTGTTCTCGGATTGTTCTCCGAGACACTTTTATTGAGATTTGTTAGTTATTCCTATTTGCATTATTCTGGCATTTGATCTGTGATTATCTATTGTGGATGAGATTAGCTTAGACTGTGACTTGTATCATTGGACCTACTTATTCTTATATTACAGCTTAAGCATGCCCTGATGGATCCATTAAATTGGGTTTGTCCATCGGCGTGTGCTGCTGGCCATTGACACGCGTCCGGTCTCTCGGTATTTTGGGACTGGGGCGTGACAATATATGCCTCAATCACAATAACTAGGGGAAGAGTAAAAGCACGATAAGATATCACAAAGAAACGAGAACCAAAGATAGCAAGTACAATAACCAAATATACAGTCCAAGTCTAAAGTCTACAACATCTCACAACAACAAAATAATAAATATAATCATCCAAAATATCAACTGGAAACAACCCAGGAAAACCCACCTAGCTGAATTAAGGTGCTAACGGCGTCTCCTCGACGGGCTCCTCCCCAGTCTCCGGGTCACAACACTCCTCGACGCCCGGCCCGTAGAATGTC